>JADHZB010000324.1:0-12236 GCA_015657535.1 Nephromyces sp. MM_2019 | reverse complement strand
ATTTGTAAGTGTGATTCAAGAAAAAAAATTTGTTTGTGGTAATATATGAAATGTGTAACTAACCCTATATATAAGTTCAATCGTAGTAAATGATAGTAAAGGAATAATAAGGGTATTGAGTATAAAAAATATGTGGTTTGCATGAATTTTATAACTGTGGATTTGAGAGTGTTTCCAGAAACCTAAATTGTTAACACATTTTCAGAGAACAAAAAAATTAAAAATAAGCTTCAAAAATTATATGTATATATATATTTATGTACACACACACACATATATATATATATATATATATATATATTTATGTATAGATACATATGAATTTGATTACCTGAAAACTTTCCAACATAATTAACTAAAATTGGTACAAGTACACTATTTAGTAGAAATAGATATAAGGGAGAAAACCAAGCTGAGTGATAAAAGTTTATATATAAATTTGACATACAAACGTATAAAATCGAGCACACATATATATATATACACACACATACACATATACACACACATACACATATACACACACATACACACCCGCCCACCACACCCTTCCCTCCACTCACACATACAATCACTATAAAAAAAAGAAAGAAAAAGAAAGAGTATATGTATGTGTGTATATATATGTGTGTGTGTGTATGTGTGTGTGTAGATAACAAGACTTACTAGAAATTACAATAAGTATTGTATTGGGGGGTTCATCATTTTCTTGTTTATAATTAAGGAAAGGGAGTAAGGTTTTAAGGGCAGAGGCTAATGGTACACCAAATAGTGAAACAGCTACTAAGCCTAAGTTAAGAAATAATCGCCTAAACCTTATATTAAATTTATTTAAATTTATATATTTCCACACAATATCTTCTGGTGAACAGGCTGGTTCGATTTCCCAATCATGATATTGTCCTTGTACAGTTGGGTCTGATTACACATTTTTATTTATACACACACATTTAATTTGATATACACACACATTTAATTTGATATATACATGCTTAATTTGGTTATACACACATTTTATTTGGTTATACACACATTGTATTTGGTTATACACACATTTTATTTGGTTATATAGACACACATTTCATTATACACGTATTTATATACACATAATTATTATAAACAATCTATCATATGTCTATGATTAATTATCTATGCATCGTTAATGATATACATATAATCCATTATATATATATATATATATATATATGTTTGTGTATACCCATTATTTACTATATATATGTAAATATATGGATGTGTGTGTATGTATACCCAATACTTAATACATATATATATATATATATTTATGTGTACGAACATTATTCTTATATTTTATTACCATATAAACATTGTTCTGTAGAGTTAACAGATTTAAAACTAACTATTGCCATAGCAAATGTTGGTAGATGGTAATTGATTATAGGCTAAATAAATGAGAAGTTGTATTAAAGGAGAAAATATGTGTGTGTGTGTGTATGGATAGTGGTGTGGAGGGGAAATGTGTGTGTGTGTGTGTGTATGGATAGTGGTGTGGAGGGGAAATGTGTGTGTGTGTGTGTGTATATATATATATATACATATGGATGATGTCCAAAATATTGTGTGTATATAGATATTGATAAGGTGATTAATATTTTATGGACAAGGCGAAATGTGTGTGTATGCGTGTATATATATGTAGTGTTATACATATTTTGTTTTACCCTACCATATTCGCATTGCTTAATGAAAGATAAACATTTGGACTGATAAAACTATAAAATTAAAAAGTATAAAATAAAAGAATGTGTTTAATAGTGAGATATACTTAAAAATTAGGTATATATTTTTATAGCTTACACCTGTGTAAATTAAGTATAGTAATGACTTATATATCTTAGAAATATGTGAATATATATCAAAATCAAGTTTATACTATAGATATTTAAATACATATTAAAAAATGATGTTAGAAGATGTAAAAAAATGTATATAAATGTGAAGAGATGTATAGAAATGCATAGAAAGTATAAGAATGTGTAGAAATGTGTAGAGATGTACAGAATTGCATAGAAAGTATAGGAGTGTGTAGAAAGGTGTAAAACGTAATTCAAAGAAATATATTCCTTATATTACTCTTTATCTCTTATAATGTGTGCAGCAACAACCATTCCAGGAAAAATGTGTGAAAAATGTTCAAAAATTCTAGCAGCTGATATATCTTTGTTTATATTTCTTATAAAAATTGTATGGTATTCTGGTTGTGTTGACAGAACTTCAATGGGTAAATATTTCTGAATGAAGATAATACAAAGTATTGAATTATATTTTTATAGGAATGTGTAAACTATTAATTTTTATTATGGTGTGTGTGTATGAAACATTTAATTATACATGATAACAATTAAACTTTATATAAATTCATCAGCAAATTTGGGAGATAATATTATATATATATATATATATATATATATATATATTAAGTTGTGTGTATGATATTAGGGTATGCTCTGATAATTATTGATTTACATAAGAAAAGAAGATTGAAATTTAGAAAATGTGTACGACTATAATTGTGGAAATATAGAATTATTCTTAAAAATAAGATTGTATTAGCTACATGTAAATCGTTTTTAATGCTTTAAAAAAATGCTTGTATAATGTTAGGAATTAATGTGTAAATTACAAAAACAATGATTTACCTTTTGATTTGACCAATAATTGTAAGCAAAATAATATCCAATAAATGAATATACTATTGTTATAAATAAAACAAGCCAAATTCCCACAGACTCTCTATCTATATTTGAAATTGTAGCCATTTGGAATATTGATTGATCGGGTGTATTTGGTGGAGTAATTAAATAAAATGGTAATAAAATACTTAAACCTGAATAAAAGTATCAATCAAATGAATATATTATATTGAGATTATATATATATTTATATATATATATATATATATAGAGAGAGAGAGAGAGAGAAATAGTAGGTAATAAAAAATTATAAAAATCCATATAAAACAATATTTTCTATAGATTCCAAAGATTGTTTACACACATAAATCATATAATATTTTTTTCCCCTATATATAATGTATTAACATTTCTCCTTAATTTATTTGTAAAATCATCAAAATGTGTATATATATTAATTCTATTTCAAGGCTTATGATAAAATTATATACCAATTATCCAAAATATAATAATATAAAATTTTAGTGACAACATGGTACATGTTAAGAAGGCTTTAAATGATTTATTTAATTATCAAGAGTCATAAAATATTACAAGCGCGTATTTATTTCGAGTTTAACTGAACCCAAATTATGTAAATTAACCTGGTATTGCAATCGATTTCAACATCTGATTGATACTTAACATGGAAGATAGGTATATGTTCCTATCAAAACTATTTATTGAGCTATGTTCAGCTTGGAGGATTTTAGATAGCAAAAATATACGATCCTTGAAGAATTTGAACCAGTCATCAGCTTTTTGACTAAAGTTTCTGGTATCCGCAATCTCGGGGATTGCTTCATTTTCATCGTATTCATTTTCTAATAATGAAGGTGGTTGAGTTTCACTAGCTTTCTTGTTTATAGTTTCAGAATTCTTTGATTCCTTTTCAAATATGGAAATAATAGGATTATCCGACTCGGTTGTATCATCCTCGGTACGAGAATTCTCTGTTTCAATCATTGTATCATCATCTAAACTATCAGACCCATGTATTTTCAATTCCTTTCTTAAGTCTGTGTTTTTAAGTTTATTCGAGCAGCAATAAAATATCAGCCAAAAAACGAAACAGCTACCGAATATGGCAACGTCATATGTTAGTGAGAGGATAAGACCTCTCATCTCACTATTCATCTTGGAGTATTCAAGAAAAATATCCTCGCGGAATTGAATTATATGAGTGTGGAATAGGAGATTTGAAATTTATGAATTTTGTAGCTATGAAATCTCTAAAAGCAATTGACTAGCCATTGAAGAAAGGACTCCTATGCCCTTTTTAGGTCAAATAGGGTTATATAAAGGAATTATGTATAGCTATGAAAAGAAAAATGAATTAAGACATAAGCTATAATTTAGAAAGGTTTGGAAGTTGACAAGTTTGTAAGAAGTATAGTTATCATGTGTGTATATATCCTACAAGGGATTTATTCCTTTTATATTTATTCGCTGAGTAAAGCAATTGAATTTTTGATTAAAGCAACTATTTTAAAAGGATGCTTGGCTTCCATATAATTCAATACGATGTGTGTATGAAATGTGTCCTACAAGCGTGCTCTTTATGTTTATATATATATTTTATTACAAATATCTGTAGTAAGCTTTTGAAAAACCTGATTACCCCTATACTCATAAATCATGCCCAGCCATGGAAATATTTCATTGGTCGGTTAAAATTTTTGATATATTTAAGACCTATGCTTCTAATCATATTATTTTAATTTTTGAAGCATAAAGTTGGTTATGACTTTATAAAACTATTATCAATAATAATTATATTACATCTTACTTTTTTGTTTATATACTTTAGATATATAATTTTCTATATTCAAATACCTGGTTTTAACAAGTCAACAAAAATTGAAATATCTATAAAGTTTGTATTAATTTTATAGTTTCTTAATTTTCGAATGATTGAAACTCATAATATTAAAATCTTATTGATTCAATAGTTTGAGCTTGTTACAAAACAAAATATATTTTATGTTTCAATTGGATAAAATTGTTATTGCATAATGCATTAAATCAACTTAGGTTTTTGAAACAAACCACTTTATATAATTAAAGTATATATCTTATTAATGATATTCAATGATTATCTATAAGTTCATTTTAATCAATATATCATTAGTTTATATTATATAGAACAAGTCATTTTAATAAAAATGAATATTAATTTTTCCAACTTGTTATTATAGTTTTTATATCAATTTTCTATCAAAAGAATAAGAATATATCTAATCGATGAGTAACTATAAACCAAGTCCCGTTTTACGTCCATCCATTCTTTTAAGACCTTGATAATATTGTTGTTCTAATTGTTGGTTACGGGAGTTATCGGTTGGTTGGGCTGTTGAATTCGTATTTTGCTAACAAAAATAAAAAATTAGAAGATTAAAACCCAAATTCTCATGGATCGTGTTAAAATTAATATGAATTATATATATGTCCGAGAAAAATCAAGGTATATGATATGTTTCATATAAATATTTTATAAGTATAAGTCGTTGAAAAAATTTGTTCATTTTTTAGGTGTGGGTAAAAACATAGCACTTACACATTCGTTTGTAACATTTGTTTGTACATTTCGATAGCCCATTAATTTGAGAAATTTACTTTTCTTGTCCAAGTTCGAGTCAAAACTTTGGGAATATTGATTTGGGTCTGTCAGAAAATAGAAATTAAAAATAAAATTCTCAGTAAGTTTTAGGTGTTGAAATTTAAGGAAATAGGTGGAAAAGAAAATATTCTACAATCGCAATTTAGTTATATTTCAACTGCCAACCAATTCTTATACATGGATAGTATGGGACTAAATGTTTCTTTACTCAAGTATAGTGGTATATTCTATTGTGAGTTATAAATATATACACACCTATTTCTGGGTCAACCGAACTTGTGATTACCTCCCCAGAGTCTTGCATTTTTTCTTCTTTATTATTGCGGTTCCATAGCAACTTTCTTTTTTCCTTAAGGTGTTTTTTGTTTTCTTCAGCTAGTGATCTTGCTCGCGCTGCAGCCTCTGCTTGTAATTTTTCATCATAAACAGGAGTATGAAGTTGATTTGTAGAAATAGAGGATGAAGATGATGAAACTGTTGCTGGAGCGGGGGTATCCCATTTGGATTCAAAGTTACGCTTTTTCTTAACTGGTTTAGCTTCTGGTAGATATAAATTGGCGTGTGTTGGTTTTGGAAAAGCGGTTGGGTCGAAGTCGTTGGTTTCAGGAGCTGAATCATGTCTTTCAAACATCATTTCAAGGGAATTTGGAGCTTTTATTCTGTGAGAACCAATATTGTCAAATAAAAATCTTGATTTCATCCTTCCAATAATAGGGTTTTACATCGCTTACAAATTTTCAAAAATATATTCATAAAGTCTCAGAACGCTAAGTTATATCAAAACTAAAAAAAATGTAAAGAAACTGAATTCTTAAGTCAATTTCAATAATATAATCTTGTGGATAAAAGGCTTTAAGCTCATAAATAGTCAATCTAGCAAAGCTAAGTTTTGGAAACATATATAGTAGATCTCAGGAATTTCTTATAGCTGGTAGTATATATTCTCTTACTTTGTATTCCCATTCGATGGATTAGTTGAAGTCTTTGGAGTTGGTTTATCGGTTTGTTTCACGTTTTCATCCTCTTTTTTATTTGTTTTGGGATTGACAGACAATATATCAGGTTCTATAGTGCTATTGCTAATAGTCTTTTTTACCATCGGATCATCTATAAAAGCATGGTGTATAGTTTCAATTTGATACTGTTGATATAGTTATAGATATGTGCAAAATTAGGGTGCCCAAGGGTGTAAATGACTAAATAAAAATAGACCTATTTAAAATTACTAATATAAAAATGTGAATATGTTTAATATTTATAATTATAGTTATGTATCAGTTTGGCTGGGCCATATCTGTGTGCAGCACTTAGAGTAAAATAGATATTTTTGTTAGGCTAACCAAACTTTGCGGTGTATATACAGGAGTAATCAGCAAATTGCAATGACCAATCTTTTCTTATATCTGCAACCAACTTTCCCTTTATTCTCTCTCCATTGAAGAAAGTACCATTTCGTGTTTCTAAATCTACTATGACAAGTTCATGCGGAGGTTGGAAGGAAACAGTAGAGTGGTTACGTGAGATATTAAGGTCAGGAATCACAATAGAGCTTGTCTCTGCATTTCGGCCAACAGTAAATGGTTGCATTGATTGAGACAGGTCCCATCTTCTCAATAATTTACCATCTTTTGAGCTTTCTATTAAAAAAGGCATTTGGATGATAAATCACAATAATTTAATGTTGGGATTGCGACAGGGAAATTTCGTACTGACAAAATTTATAAAATTACTTCTTAGTAATGAGGGTTGAAATAAAATCAAAAAATAAGGTGTACATACACCCTAATTCGAAATTTTTGGTATTTATAATAGTGTATGTTTACTTCTCAAGAGAACAATAGCCTTAAGAAGCTATTTGATTTAAAATGCTTTATGTGCTATACTTTTTAAACTATTAGTACTATGCGTGTTTATCTATACACTTTATGCATGTGTTGAACATGTGTATGTGAAGTGCGAATGCTTAGTTTTATGTGCGTATACTTCAAACGTGCTTGCTTGGACTGAGCATGTTTTCAATGCATATGATTTGTATCTATCTATATCTTTAGCATTTATGTGTGTGTTTACCCTCTGGATATCATGAATATATACTTCATGTATGTGATTATACTTTTGAGTAGGTGCCTGTGTGTGCTGTTAGCTTATGTAAACTTAATGCGTGTGTATATGTTCGTGGGCTTTAAAGCTGTACTCTCTAAGCGTGGGTGTCAAGTTTATATGGTTTTTTTTGGGTTATGAATGTCGATTTACTTCAGGTGTCTAGTTTCACATTTGTGATTTTCAAAGTAACTTTGCAACTTCAGTACTCTATATACCGAAAATATTATGTAACATAATAAAACCAAATTTAATCTAAACAATTAAACATATATAATGAAATGCGATTCGGATATCTCTAGTAAATTTTACAAGGCATAAAATAAAATTGCTTTATATTGTTATTTAACAGGTATATAAAATATTTATTGTTTATTTGTTTTTAAGTTGAGTTAGATTAATATAGTTTTGTTATTTAAAGTGACTTTGAGTGGCATTTTTGACAATTTTATTTTAAAGCCAACTTAATTATTAGCAAAAACTTCATCAAACATTGATTAATTCCAAAGCTATGAACTTGTTTCAAATTAAATAATCACTATTGAGGTATATTGTAGCTAACAGGAATAATATAGTGATACTACTGCACTAAAGAAGTAATATCTTAAGGTCTAATATTCAAACATTAAATTAGGACATTTAAAGATATTTTTTATATTTGAATCATCTACATCAAGCTGACTTTATTTACAATAATCCATTGCTATTTCAATTCTTACTGAATCTTGATCTAATTTCAAGATTGTAGATTATATATAACGCTTTAAGTATAATAACCTATTAATGATATATAAATATATATGTATATGTGAATATTAAGGCTTTAAATAAAATTTTCAGATAAAACGTAGTGTAAGACTCAAATAAAATAACCAAAAAAAAGATCACATCAAAACACAAATTATATAAAATATGTACACATGAATTATAAGGATATTTACACATAACTCTTGTAGTATGTATAAACTATAATATAATTCTCACAAAATGATTTGATAAGACTAGTCAGCTATGCATACCATATTTAAAATTCGAGATACACTATATTTATGATAACTCAGGTGAAAACACTGTGCAAAACAAATGCTTCTATCTTAAGAAATAGTTTAATAAATAAAACCAAAAAATTTTATAATAGCATGTTATGCTTATTAGTACTATATCACCTTTTATATTTTTTGAGTATAACCAACAAGTTAAAATTATTATATTTCTTCTATTTTTTTTTATACATATCATAAATTTAAATCAAATTACAAACGACATAATGCAATCTTCTAGACTCTCATGACATGCATTGAAGATGCAAAAAAAAAAACCCCACATTAAAAACTGAGTTAAAAATAATATAAAAAAAATGATTAAATACGACTTTTCAAGCACCGTTAGTTAGCATTTATACATATTGCTTATATACAACTTGTTACACTTTCATATACATACTTGTATAAACACAATTCATCCATTTACATAAATCCTCTGATATATAAAAAAAGAGTTTTAATTTCTGTGAAAAATCAATTTTTAAACTACTCAAAATTTAAGTATTATACCTAAATCATATCATTTTTAAGTTTAAGTATTATAATGGAAGTTCATACAATCAAAGTTTTGGAGGACAACTTCTGCTATGTTGTTGTTGACAAGTAAGTTCTCTGGCATTATGAAAAAACATATAATTATTAGAAACATAAAATAACCACAAGTGTATATACACTTCCCGTATTCATAAATTTAACTTATTTTCCAGCTCCAATCCATTAATTAATTTCTTATACATCAACATCAACACATCACTGAAATAAGCGAAATTGAATTATTATGGCTTTCTAAACTACTAATTAAACTATGGGAATTCATTTATATTATATTCCGTGTCCCAAAAATACTACTATAATATATATATTGCACTCTTAAAAACTTTTTATCCAGGGCCACAACTAAGGCTGTCCTGATTGATCCTGTCGAACCCGAAAAGGTAAATATCAAATCTACCTATAAATATGACCTTATTCAAATCTATGACTAAGCAAAAATTCCACAGATATATCAATTAACATCTGAATACTTGTCATTATAGGTTATGGAATGTGTCAATAATGCGAAAGTTGAGCCAGTAATAACTATCTGTACACACAAGCATTGGGACCACACCAGTAATAACTAATACCATTTTATACGATAACTTATAATTCTTTAGATGATTTTTTTCCTTCTGAGAATAGCAATCTTAGAAATATAATTTTCAAATTTTTCTAACTCAGATGGTAATGAAAAAATAAAGCAAATGGTACCTGGAATGCCCATAGTAACAACACCTTATGAAGAAATCCCATTTGCTGATCTATTTATGAACGACAAGGAAACCATGCAAATAGGTAACCATTACAACAAAATTCCATTATTTAGAGAAATTATATAAAAAACCACCAAGAGTTTTGTAGAGATATTCTGACATATGTTTTCAATTATATCTTAACTTCATGATTGAATAAACATGTTTTTTTGAAAAATAATTTACTAAATTAGCATATTTGGTATAATTTGAAGAATCTAACAATTTTTTCCTTAATTTTAATAGGACAAATGACTATTCAAGCCTTCCACACACCATGCCACACTCAAGGACATGAAATTTTCTACTTTACTTCTAATTCTAACCCTGATCAGGCACCTATTCTTATGACTGGTGGGTAATCATTAATTGTATAATATTTTAAATCTTAACCTGATTTTTTTCCAATTGCAATCTTTGTTTATAAGTACATTTATACCTAAGCTTGTTTCTCCTTTAATGCTATATGATAGTTTTTACAAATTATTCAAACCTTCTCAAATTCTTTTGCTTCATAAAATAGCTGACACTCTTTTTGTCGGTGGATGTGGGCGATTTCTTGAGGGTACAGGAAAGGAAATGAATTACGCTCTTAACACTGTAATTGCTTCCTTCCCTAAGAACACTCAAGTATACTGTGGACATGAATATACAAAGAAAAATTTACAGTAAGTGAAAATCTTCAATATATTATTTCATGAACTAATTGAAACGTATCAATACCCAATTTATTAAATAATAAAAAATCTAAAAAAATCCAAGAGACGCATTGATGTACATAAACACACAGATATAAATCGTTTGTTTATACAGATTTGCAATGATGGTTGAACCTGACAATCAAGCTATAAAGGATAAATATGAATGGACTATTCAACAAATGGAACAAGGAAAACCTTCTGTTCCCAGCACGGTTGGAGAGGTAATTTCAATACACAAATACACATTTATACTAGTATAATTTTCACTTATTATATTTTTTATCATACACTTTGTCAATTTTTCATATATATCTTATAGGTATTCAATGTAACTTAGACTATCCCCTATAGATTTTAAACATTACTATATATTCAACTTCTCTAATTTTTACACTGTACATCAAATTTACAATAGATATTTCATTTCTATTATATATACAAATATACATATATATATATATACTAAATATGAACATTTGATTTGCATGCACATCAATAAATAATTTATTTATTATCAGGAAATGACATACAATCCATTTATGAGAGTTTCTCAAGAATCCGTCAAAAAGGCAGTTACAGGTGATACAACTGCGACTGATGATGATTGTATGACCCAATTAAGAGCTTGGAAAGATAGATCATAAAACTTCTACATACAGATACTTTCAAATATACACATATTTTAATACACACACACACACATATGTTTCCAAATATACACTTATTTGAGTAAACACACATATATTGCAGTAAAAAAATTTCGATTTTCCCCCAATGTTTTAAATACACTCGCACACACACATTTAAAAATATATATATATATATATATGTATATATAGATATATATTCAGCTTTTATTTAATGAAAACAAAACGAAAATTAATCATATTTAATATTTTTAATAAAGTTTAAACTTTTTACAAATTTGTTAAATCATATATTTTAAATATAAAAATTAATTACTTTCAATAAAAATTATCTCTAATTCGATATATATATATATATATATATATATATAACACAAGATAATCCTTACACATACTCTTAATGAGTATACACATCCACACACAATATATATATATAGTCTGTGTTATAGATATACACACTCAAATGTATATTTTTATATAATATGTATATATACTATGTACACACATTTATATCTTAAAAAAAATAATAAAATAAACGAAACATAAAATTTACTTAATATATATATATTGATAGTTATATATATAATTTTTATTTACAAAAATATATTCAAAAAATAATTTTATTTTTATTTATAATTCTTATAATGCGTGGTGTGTATGAGTCAGTAAATTAAAACTAAAAATATACTACTGGTAACTATTTTTATTATTCAACAGTGAAAAATTGTGTATCATGTGGACTCATAGAAGGTGAATTAGATTGGCCATTGTTATTCTTATCAAAATGTAATCTTTTAATTTCTTTATAAACCTAAAAAAAAATAAAGTTATATACACACATTTAGATACACACAAATATTATATATATATATTAAGATGCACACAACTATTATATATATACATCTAAAGACACCACCATTATATATACATTAAGATACACACAACTATTATATATACACATTTATATATACACATATTTTAATATTATGATAAATTTATGTGTGTACATACATCATTGGATGAAATACGTTCTTCTGGGTCAAACTTGGCCATAGATTTCATCAATTCATACCAATCTTCCATTTGATTTCTTATGAAGTCAGGTACCTATTCATAATATAT
>JADHZB010000323.1:0-22528 GCA_015657535.1 Nephromyces sp. MM_2019 | reverse complement strand
CACACACACTTTTTATGTATTCATTTATCTCAGGCTGCATTGTCGCGTTTGTCTTTGATGGATCTAATTTTACCATCTACCAATACATTACTAGTTTTACAATTATCTTCCTTTCTGCTCAAGTAAATTCATAAACACAATTAAACTACACACACACACACATTTGAGCAATTATTTTTAACTTATAGATGCTTGAGGGTGTCAACATGGGCTTACTCTCCAAGATAATGCCAAAATCATTATCTAAGGGGCTATTAAATAGTGGATTTTTATCTACCGAAGCAGGTTGCACATTATTTTCAAATTTCCTCACACACTACATATATTTATCTATTCCTGCATATTCCTACACCTCTCATACTTATCTACACATCTCTTGATATTTACGCACATTTTAAAATTATCTACTTTTATACATAATGCATAACAAATCAAAAATAACACATCTTTACACAATATAGTATATCTTACACATTATACACGTTTTTCCTATATTAAAACATACCATGCATATCTCCGCACACTACAAAACACCTTTCCCATTTCTACACATTACAATATACCCTTCATATCTTACAAATTTTCACACATAGGTACCTTTGGTAGAGCTATGGGAAGTATAATAGTTTCATTGGCTGGTTTAAATGGCTTAGGCACACTTCAAAATTTTATTATGATTCCCTCTATAATTCTTCAATTACTTACTATACTCTTGATAATCTATCTATGGAAGCAGATGATACCTTCTACAGATTTCATATCTGAGAAAAAAAACAACCAAGCAGAAGGTATACACACTCAAGCACACACACACACACATATATATATATATATATATGTTCTTGAAAATATACACATTCACACATACTCATACGCATTCTGAGAATATACACACACATTCACACTTTTGTATTGACTTCGAAGGATATAGAGTTATATATATTCATTTTCTGTGTATTTTTTTGTATATATATATATATATATAGATATATATATATATATATATATCACTTGTATCAGCCCTGCTACACACAGAAATATATTTATTATAAATTAATCCGTAAAACTAATTTTTTATATCTTTTACACACAGAATTACTAAGACCTTCAATTTGGCTCAAGGATACCAAATTACTTCCAATAACTGGTGCGTTTTACACTTAATTTACACATAATTCGACCTTAAATTTGATAAGAATTTGTATGTATGTGTGAATGTACGAATGTGTGTGTCTATGAATATGTGTCTTAATACGTGTGTGAATGTTCATGTGAAAATTTGGGTCCATCTTAATCTGTATAACTCTCTTGACTATTTTTATGAGCATGTGTGTATACAAACCAACAAATCTACATACTTAAAGAATTGATATTTTAACATTTTTATGGGTGTATTTCAATATTCATAGAAACTTTTTCACAAAATTTTCAACAAAAATGGAGCACACACTCGACACAAGAAAACCACATAGATGAAAATGTGTTTGTAGATAAAACACACCTATTAAAAGCTGATTATTTACCGTCTAACCCAAATCTTAATAAACAAACTTCTACAGACTCGTATAAATCACCTAATTCATCAGATATATTAGAAGTGACCAATTCACACACTGATAATAGCCCCAATATTACGTAATGCGTGTGTAGCATATATATGTATAAAATATTAAACACAAATTTTATATCCAGATTGATACACAGAAATTATACAATACACTCCTTTAAATTATTAGATACTCAATTTTCAAAAATTTCAAAATAATATCTAAACACATTTATATATATATATATATATATGCCTTACACACAGGACCAATGATTTTTTAGAATACAATTTTATGCTCCTCTCTGATCATCAATCCCTTTCTGATCCACACACCCGTATTAACTTTAATGATGCACACTAAGAGAAAATAAAATAAATATTAGATATACACACACATTTGGTCAACATTAATTCCCTCTCAAAATCTTACACACTCTCATACAAAACTGGAGGTTTATACAACCAAGCACTCTTGCACATCATTAATTATTTATCTATTCACCTACACACAAACTTTAAACAACTATTAAATTTTCCACACATGAAATTAAGCTTAAATATATATATATATTTTTTATTTACTTTTTTTGAGTAATCTATCCATAAATATTCACACATTATATTGCATGTTACATACACACAATCCTAATAATACTACAATTATTGATAATAAGGCAAAAACATATCACACTTTTGATCATAACATACTATATAACATAAACAACTCAGACTATACAGATAACATATATAAAGCATTATACACATAAAACAATACAATACACTTTACAACACCTCATCACACATAGCACAATAGCAAACAGTAATAATCGTTACACACGTACCCACATCACACACACTAGACATATTGTAAGAGACAAAATTATTACTGAAATATGCATGAGACCATAAATAATTGTCACACATTTTTTAAGTATTTTTATTTTTGTTTAATTTTTAATACTAAGGAAATACACATTTATTTTAATTTTTTGATAAAACATTTAATAATTTTTCAACTTTAATTAATACACTCATAAAAATGAGATATATATATACACACACACATGCATATCTTTTTTTTTATGACCTTACATGCAACTCTTATATATGTAATTAAATAATATTACACATATTCATATACATATATAAATATAACAATTTACTTGCACATACACTTATAAGTATAATAATTTACACACTCACACAAACATAACAACTTACACATATATAACTGATTGATAAACATTTAACAAAATTAATGATTACGTAGAGTAATATAAAAAATTAATTAATGTATTGAGTAAAATGCCTAAAATAAAACAAGATTATATTAATTTAGAAATGTGTGTGCATCAATGTGTGTGTATATATGTTGTTAAAATAATTTTCAAAAATTTCTTAGGAAATAAAATAGTATGTATAAACACTTAATTTTATAACTTATTGAACTTTTAATTGTTAACATAAAATATTGAGTTGTTTAAAATAATGCAATTGATCAAAAAGTCGAAAATAATTTCATTCATTTCTTTTTAACGAAGTAGAAATAGATTAAGATGTGAATTTTGGTGTGAGTGTGTGTGTGTAATTTTGTAAATATATCTATAAATTTGATCATTTGTGTGTAATTTGGTGAATGTACTAATTTGTGTGTGACTTCATGTATATATTAGTTTATAAAAAATTCAGTGTGTGTATATTTCTTTTACCCATATTTTTTAGATTTTGCCACTTGTAATTCAGTTATTTGAGAAAAGTTATTGATTTAAAACAACTCATTATAAACACACAAAATAATATCTACACGATTTATTACAGAACAACGTAGATCATAAAAACAGACATTAGAAAAAAAATAATATTTCAGAAACGACACACACGCAAGTCATCAATTTACCATACACACACATATACATATTTGTATATATATGTTTAGGCATATGTAGCATTTCAAAACGCTTATGCTACTTTATCTAGTTAATAATGGTAGTTTAAAAAATGTTAACATCAGACACACACAAACTCTCACACACACACACACATAGCTCTTACTCGCAAGCACACACGTACACACACACACACATAGCTCTTACTCGCAAGCACACACGTACACACACACAGATACATTCACCCCCCAACTTCCCCCCCATACACATAGATAACAGGCTCATGCTACTTTACTCTGAAATTAAACATTTGTATATATACGAATATATACACACACAGCTTAATTGATTCTCTTTCAGCATACACGCACACATATACACACAAATACACAATTCCACACACACAGCTCCATAAAACAATTGACCTATAAAAGTACATGTACACAAACAAACACTTGCATACATATTTTAACTTCTTCTTTACCGTAGTTTTATTTATTTAAATTACATCTCTTTATTGAAAATTTATATGTTTATATAAATCTCAAAACTCAACACTTTCACTCAAATTCTTTACAAGATGTTTGACTTTATGCAACCCCCACCGAAAGTTTATCTTTCGGCAATTTGGAGGATGTCTCTACGCAGTGTAGGGTTCTTTGCTATTTGTTTTTTTATACACAAATTTGGGCATTTCTTAGACCTACCTGAACTAAAAAAGCTACCTTAAACAACATTCAACTTAACACACGCACACACACTTAATTTCATATGCCCATACACAATAAATACAGAATCACATCTATACACAAGCTAAATACATTTAGAAATATACATGTATACGAAGCCTTAATATATATAGAAATATATATGTATACATAAATTTAAACTCAGAAATATACACTTATACACACCCGTAACAAATAAAAAATCACACACTTAAACAAACTTTTATAAATACGCATACTGAAACAATGTGTGCAATGAATTTCTTTAAAAGTTAAATTTATAACTCAAATTACTCCCATACCTTTATAAAATGTGTATTATTTCATAATAGGATACATGTGATACTTTGGTCTATGTATATATGTAAATGTGTGTATGTGATGATTGTGTGTATCCAATGTATATGTATGTGATGATTGTGTATATCCAATGTATATATATGTGTGATGTTGTTTATGTATATAATTTATAAATATATTTATATAAATATTTTACGAGTATATATAAGTATTTGGAAAAATATTTACTTTGATAATATTAATTAGCACACGTACACGAAGTAAACTTGTTTTAAGTTATTTATTTTATTCCTTAAATAAGTTGAGCTTAATAAATTTATTGTTTGATTTTGATTTCTTTTAAAAATATATTTACTAAAAGAGATTTAGTTATCAGATGTTAGTTTTTAAGTAAAAATGTGCGTAATGTTAAAAGTGCTTTTAATATTATTGTGAGTATAAGCTTGAAAATAGTTTTATATATTTCTGAAGAAGTTGAGTTGAGTCTTATTTGATTGTAATAATGTTTATTAGATATATCCATGTCTAAAGGAATAATCAACAGCTGTAAATATGGCTGAAAGAAAGCAAAATAAAATAATATATTAAATAAATCAAGTAACATACTATATACTCACAAATCAACTAAGTAGTAATATATAGAACAACAATATGTATGAATGTGTGGGCGTGTGAACACTTACTTCCAGCAGCTACAGAATAACGTAGGGCACTCTTCCAGTTCCAAAAAATTTTAAATAAGCCACCGGCAAGTGAACCACCAATGAGAGCGTTAAATTCGTCATCCGTATCACGGGCATATCTTAGTATGGGCTTGAAACCATGATATATCATAGCTTTAAACATATGCACAAATAAAATTATAATTAAATACACACGCTCAAACAGGTAACAAATACCATTGCACAAACACATACACACTAACACACACAATGAATGAATATATTTAACACACACAAACATATTGTGTAGAGAGTTGGGTGTGTAGAATGTTGTGTGTATAGAATGTTGGTGTGCATAAAGAGTGTGTGTGCAAATAGAGTTTGGTCTATAAAAAGTTGTGTATGTAGAAATTGTTGTGTGTGTAGAGAGTTTTGTAGGTTTAGAGAGTGTTGTGGGTGCAGAGAGTTTTGTGGGTATAAAAAGTCGCGTGTGTAGAGGGCTAGATATGTATAATGAATGTGTATAAAGAATGGGTATAGAAAGCGTGCATATATCTTTATTTATAATGTATGTATATAGATGTGAGTGTAAGATAAACTCACTTATAATTGAAGCTTGATTGGCAAGATTAGGGCCATACATTGTACAAGAATTTAAAATTCGATTAATATAAAGCTTGGGTGTAGCACCACCAAGTCGTATACCATTTATGAGGCCATATGTGCTTCCAATAGCAAGTCCTAAAGTGTGTAAGAAATTTATTGCTTGTGTGTGTGAGGGAGAAAGAGAGTAAGAGTGAATATGGTAATGCGTTTGTGTGAGGGAATTATAAATTGTGTGCGAGGGAATTATTAATGGTGTTTCAGGGGATTAAAATGTGCGAGTGTGTGTGCGTGTAAGAAAATTGTAAAGTATGTATTACTCTGCTATGGTGTATATGTATTTCATAATGTAATGCTCAACATCTAAGATAATATGTGTCAATTGTATGTAATCTATCATATTCTATGTGTGTGTATTATAATAGAATGCCATATTGTATGTGTTTACACGATCATATGCAATGTATGTGTGTGTGTATTGTAATACATGTGTAGGTTGATTCCATATATTTTGTTTTAAAAAAAAGCAATAGTAGGGTCAGTATAAATTCTACAAGGGTGTATAAATTTTCAGAAAATGTATTTGCATATACACATGTGTGTCTTTGACTCACCCGAACCATAGGCCAAACCAATGTTGTAGGCTAATTTATCATTCCATTGTCTCCCATACCCTTTAAGAAATAAGTCTTCCTTTGTAAGGCGTTTGTTACTGGCAGAAATGGGAGGAGATGTGTTGAGGATATCGAGGTTATTTTGTATTCCCCCTGTTTGGAGATAATCATCCATTGTGTGTGTGTAGAGTTATATAAAGTATAGGATGAAGAAGAAGTGTGTTTGTGGTGTGTGTAGGTATTTATGTGTGTTGAGAGAGAATGGTATAAGCGTGTTATGTGTATGAAGAGTGATGTATGTTTGTAAATTGGGAGAGAAGTGAGTATATATGAAGAGAGCGTGTTATATATATAAATGTGTGTATATGTGGGTGTGGGGGTGTGTGTGTGTGTGTGTATGTGCGTATTGGTGTTGTATGAGGTCAGAGAGAGAGAGAGAGAAAGAGAAAGAGAAATGTTATATGTGTATGTGAGAGGAGTATTATCAATGTGTGTGTGTAGTATATGTCTGAGTATCAAGAGGATATAATCGGTAGGTTATGTGTGAAGAGAGTCTTGTGTGTGTATAAAGTATATTTATTTATATTGAATATAAAGTATGTTTAGTTATGAAGGTGTTAAGTGCGTGTATTCAATAAATTAACTTAGGAAGAGCATTTTTATATTTATAAATTACATGTGTATATATAAATATGTTCAATTGAATTTTTGCCATGTGTGTATATAAACTTTAAAAAGAGTCTAGTTAGATTATATATATACATAAGTATAACTTTTATTTCTAGTCAAAATATAATCAACCCATATGTGTGTTTGTGTTGTGTATATATATGTTTATACATACTTGTTGGTATTTGTAAATTTGTATGCATTTGTTTGTTAAATTTATATATAGGTTGCGTGTAATTAAAAATGTATATATTTTATGTATGTATGAATTTAATACAGAATAAAAATAATTTTGTTTTTGTAAATATAAATTCACTTGTATATTTATTTTTAAAAAAATTAATGTGTAAATGATATGGCTAACTGTGTGTATGTGTGTGTTAAGTGGATTTCAATAATCATTAAATATTGTGTATGTGTAAATAATTTATCTTAATACATAATAAATAATTTGAGTATAAATATGTAATTTACTAACTTTACACATTAGTTATTATTATACATAAACAATAATTCACACATTAATTGTGTTACATATATAATGTTTGTATGCTTAATTTACCTAAAAATCACAAATTTAAACGTGTGTATTAGTCTTAGCTTTGTATATCCAAATAAATGGTAAATTTAAATGTATGAGTGTTTTTAAGAGTGTATACAAAGATGTACTAAATTTATAGTGTGTGAGCATATTACAAGTATGTTGAAATGTGAAATCCACCTTATTTTGTGTGTGTGTGGGTAACAAGGGTATCATATTATTAAATCTATTCAAAAGTTTGTGTGTATAATAAGTATATCCCAATTTAAAACAAGTTAATATGTGATTTTGTGTAACCATAACGCTATTATTGAATAGGTAAAATCATGCTTAAAAAATTTATATAAAATCATTAATTTTATTGATAACATTGTAAGAAGTGCGTTTGAATTAGCAAAAAATTCACACACTGTTGTATAATTCTATATATTTAAAAGGTCTAAGTTTAATTTACATTTTAAATTGAAAGTATTTTTAAAATTTAATTTATTACTAACATAAACATCTTATAAATTCTTATTCTTTTATAATTTGTGTATAACTTTATAGTTGTCACTTTAAACTGTATATAACGATCAGTATGTGGGTGCATAGATATATAATGAAAATCAAAAATTAATTTTTAATGTGTAACATATATAATTTTTCAATATATAAACAAAGTTATGACAAATAAATGTGTAAACGTAATAATATATTAGTATAAATCTGTAATTATAATTATGTAAATATAAATCTGCAAATATTAATGTGTAAAGATAAATATGTAAAAATAAATAAATGTGAAAATATAATTATTTTAATTATGTTAAAGTTCCTTATAAGTTTAATAATATAAATTTGTAAAAGTAGAGTTATTTGTTTATGTTGTGCAAAGGTGTATATATATATATTATACTTCAAAAATTTTACAAACGCAGAAAATTAATATTATTTGGTCATCAGTTACTAAGGGTCAAAAATAAAATGTGTGCGTATATGTATGCGAGCTTATATGTGTGTATGCATTTAGGTATTAATGAGTGTGTGTGTATGTATGTTTATGTTTAAAGGTATATTGTAGGACGTAATACTATAGTATTCCTATGATAATCGTTCATATTTAGGCATCATATTAAGATGTGTATATATGATTGAGTGTAATTTAACTCTATAGTGAGACAGTATACACATATAATAGGGTATATATTGTTCAAGCGTCATATACCAATCAGAGATTATGTTGTGTGAGTATGAGTGATTAAAAACTCTATCCAAACACACACATAGAGTAATATATATATAGCAAGCAGGTAAATCTTCTCACACTAATCCCAAAACACATAAATAAAGATCAAGTAACTCTTCCCACACCACATATGTAGCTACAAAATTAATATATCTGGGCTATAGTATAAATATATAAATTTAGTTATATTGTGTGTGCAAGCCTTCTAGTTCTTTGGAGATGTTTCTAAGGTTTTCATTAGATATATTATCAAAGTCAATACCATCAAAGATAAGTTTATAGGCGGATAATATAAGAGAGTCAGTGCAGGTTAATATCTTTGAGGCATGCCAAGCATAATTGGGTATAGAATCCATGTGATTTACACACCTAAGATTTTTGATTAAGGCTGTCTTGATATCATAGTATTGGTCAAAGGCTAATTCTTTCTCTGCGAATTTATTGGTAGAGCCTTCATGGTCAATTGAAAATTCTACACTATTCTTAGTATTTGGTTCGAGTGTGTGAGTCATAGAGTTATGAGTGTTATTATTAATGTCATTTTTGTTATGATTAGTGTCATGTATGTGAGTCATAGCTTCGAATTCTGAAACAGCATCACTATAGTGTGACTCTTCCTCTGCGGGGAAATCTTGATACCAATGCCACAATTGTGATTTGGGTGAGAGATTTCCCCTTGCAGTACAGGAAGGTGTTTCTATTGGATTTGAATGTTCGGAGACATAAGAGCTCCTACCGGTTTGGTGTGTGGGTATAGAAGGTGAATGAGAGTTGTGACTCGAGTGTGTGTGTAAAGTCTTGTGTGAGTTTTCAATAGAATCACTGGAATCACTACTATTAACTGAAATTTCTTCTGAATCATCATACAATGCATCAATAGAATTATCCAAATCAAGCCCACCAAGAGTACCTACAGGTACCAAGCTTATTTCTTTCTTTAGACTCAGTATGGTGGGTGATAATTCTGTGTTATGTTCACCTACATCCTTGTGTATATCATCCCTATAAAGTTGATCAGGGATTTCAGGGATGTTGGGATTGGGTATCTCCAGTCCCATATGCCGCATTGGAAGGACTGGAAGCTGTGTTGGGAATTGTGTACCTAAATAAAAACCATACATACATTATTGGGATCAGAAATAGGGGGAATTCATTAAATTTAGACTTATATGTAAGATGTACTAAGTCAAGTTATCATATTTGCACATATATGTTATATCATATTCAATCTTTATATCTTATCACATGGAATATTTCTATGCACTAACTTTTGTTGTACACTTGATTGGGTAAATATGGATGGTTGTAGTCATGGGTTAAAAACATTCCCTCTCGGTGCGGTTGGTATGCATGCGGATGCGGTATGTAGAGTGTGGAGTTATATTCCTGGGGGTGTATAAGGTAGCTGTTGCTGCAAACATCTATGGGATCATGTATAAAAGGTGTATCGATAAGATGTGTAATTCTCCCATTCTCAAGTTCTACAGGCATCTGATGTGTTTTCCTCTTCTTTCCTTTAAAAATTTTTTCAAATAATGTAGAGATAAGTGAGCTTGATTGCTTGGTGAGTGTAGGTATTCGGTCGTTTTCATCTTGTGGATAGCTCAGTGGCCTCTTCCGTAAACTGCTCGCACTTGCTGTATGTACACTTAAGTTATCACTCGGCACCTGTCTTCCTGCACTTTTAGAGGCTGCCGCCTCTGGGTTAAGGGTGGACTGGTACTCGGAGGCTCCACACTGTGTACCATTGTTTTGGGTGCCCACTGAAGTGGGTGCACAAGACATATTTAACGGAGTGTTGAACTTCTTAATAAGGGTATCCTTACTAAATGTGATAGGTGTAATTATGAAATCGATTAGCCAGACCTAGGTGATCTAAATAGTGCTATGAACTTGTTTAATAGTAACTTTTAGGATCATAGTTTAAGAGTATTTAAATTAATTTCATGTCACGAATTTGTAAAATAGTATTATTATTTAGCACTTTTTATCTTAGGCATACATACTCCTTAATTTAGCCATTTTGTATATGTCTTAGGTGAGTAAGAAATACTTGTGTTTTATATAATCTAACTGAACGACCACTTAGATTTGATTTTCATTTATGTTATTCCAGGATTCGTGTGTTATATTTGTTTACATATTTATATATTTGCTCTATATATCTATATCTATATCTACTTGTTGAGCATTTTGCTTGGTATGTTTAGCCCTTTTTAAAATGGAAATAGTGTTAAGGTTTTAGTTAATATATATATATATATCTATAGTGCGAATGTGTGAGAGCCTTGTATATCTGCTAAAAGATACCTTATAGGTTATACTTACATGATATATATATATATATATATAATTTGTATATAATCGTCTTTAAAAGTCCTAATATTTTGTTTTGATATTGGAAAAAGAAATTTGTATGGATTTATATAATGAATATAAATCTAATTGATTTCGACTCATTCATTTTTGTATTAAAAGAATCTAGTTTAGAGATTATAATTTAAATCTTGTGTTATGTATTTATTAGTAAGAATGGAATTATGTACACTTAATAGAAAAACGTCTTTTCAATTCATTTTTATCTCTTAGATCCTTCTACTCGTATCTTTCTTCAAAATGTACTTTATACATAGCGTTTTCTATGTAAGTTTTTAATTGGTTTATGTGTCTAACTTTTGTAAACATATATATATATATATATATCATATACACTAAAGCTTAAATCCATAATTAATTTGTGTATATATTTTAAGTAGTAAAGTATACATGCATATACATCTAATTCGTGTGCACATGTTTTTCAAGTTTTAATATATATATATCTATTTAGTGTGTAGATATAGTTCGAATTATTTTTGTGTAAATTAGTTTAAATTGTATACATCTGTGTATGTATTTATATATATATGTATAATTTTTTCATCAAATTAGAAAATAAATTCATTAGCGATAATAAATCATGTTATGAATAATTTATTTGATTTCATACTTGAATATAACAGTGTATAGATGTCAAATTATGTTAATAATTAATAAGTTGATATTTTTAAAAAGTTAATTTTCCAAATAAATAAATTTTGAAAGTAAAAATTCTAGTTATTCATCCTTCAGCTGTCAAATAATCATTTATATAGGTATATGTATGTTTATATGATATTATAAGTAATTGCTAATGTAAAGTACATTTGTTAAGTTTTTCTAACAAATATAATTATGCTCAAGTGTTGCTATATAATAATTGTGTATAGTTTGTATATATAGTTGTTAATTTTTGTAGCGTTATAACTTGTTCGAGTGCGGTGCGAGGTTATTTGGTCTGACTACGAAAAATCAAACTCTGATTTTGTTTCTTGGCATTAAGAAAAAATTAAGTGTGAAACAATTACCATTTTTATAAAAAGATATTCAATATATCTACTACACAGTTACAGAAAATAATTCACTATTACACAGCTCAGAGTAGTGGCTATGTAGATGGTGCAAACAATCATGGGATGTTAAAGTACAAAAAATTAGTCAATTGCTGAAAAATAATTCTTCCAATTGATTGAAATGTTGAAATAGATTTGACAACGCGATGTTGTGTGTGTTTCATTAACATAATTGGTGCAATTAAAATGTTATAAACTTACGATATTAATCATTTTTATTATCGTTATTTAATTAATTCAAGGATATTTATGGATCTGTTACTCATTGAACATGTTCTCACAATCCAACTATTATATGTGTACCAGCTAGTTGGTGTTCTCAAACTGATTGTTGTGCTAGTGTGTGTGTGTTAACTTATCAGGGTGCTACTAAGTGCGTATAATCTAATTGGCGTATGTTAACCATTTAGTAGGATTTGATCTGGAAAGAATCTCATTCTTTATGTTGGTTATCTCTGATTTTGAACCTGCCATAACATCAAAGTTTTCTTCTGCTCTCCTTATCAAATACGGAAGAACTTCGAAGACAGGGCCATACGGCAAATACTTGTATACTACAAAGTTATTTCTGCTCAGTGAATATGTGATATGGTCAGCCATACCAAACAGTTGTGCAAATATTACATTTTGTTTATTGATGTGTGATGTTTGCTGCAATTCAGCAGCCAAGCGAATTGAGTTTTCATTGTGGGTTGCAAGGAATAAGTATGGGCTATCTGTGGAAGAAGTTAAGAGAATCTTGACAAGGCTGTTAAATGAATTGTGAGTTTGTTCAATAGTTGCATATATAGGGTCAGGTGTGTTATTAGAGTTGGCAAGAGCCCGTTCTTGGTTCATATATGCACCCCTAACAAGTTTGACGCCAAAATTATAATTTAATATCTTTGATCGATTCATATCTGCCAAAACACGATTATTGGTATCTGAACGGTAGGCTTGGTAAGTGTTGTATACAATACAGCGATCTTTGTTAAATTGTTCTTGAAGCTTGATCGTAATCTCATCAATAGCAGGTTGAAAATAAGATTGCTCAGCATCAATTAAAATGGCTGTATTAGAATAGTCTTCAGCAGTTTGAATAATTTCTTCGAGGCGTTTTTTACCTTCTATCCATTCTTTTTCATTTGGAAGGTCTTTGAAGGTGTCAATATTGCTAAGATTGCTCAGGTTCATCGGGTTTTCAGGAGAAAAATAACTCATCCACATATAGTAGTTGATCTTATCAACAGGGTAAGGTGAACTAGCAAGTATGGAATGAAAAAGTGCGTTAAGTTCGGTGCCATCCTTGAAGGTGTTAACACCAATCTCTAAGAAAGTATTTAGATCAAATTCTTCGAATATGACCTTATCCTTGAATAGATTACCAGCTGTTGAGAGCTCACTTTGTCTGGTTAAGATCTCATAAGCATTGTGTGCCTTCACAATACATTTGCTTGCCTTGTAAATATCTTCAACTGGAATGAGTGCAGTCATTTTAAGTGCAATAAATCCTAGTTTTTGGTGGCTAGTTTGGATGATAGAGTTTTTCAAGTTGTCCTTTACATTGTTGAAATACTCGAAAGTGTCCTCAGAAATATCTCCATTAAAATCTTTCTCAGCGGCATAGTCCAGTATGGAGCCGATTCCCTGCGCTTGTAATCGGCTCATTGAGTTGATAACTTCATCAGAAGTCTCACCGGCACAAAAATGCTTAAAGAAGGATGATTTGATAACTAGTTTGGTTATGTAGCTTCCGCAGATGTTTCGACTGAAGTTTAAGAGCGGTTGAGCATTTTTTACCAGTAAATTATTTCTGCAAAGATTCAGGATGAAGTAGGAGCGGAGAAGTTGACTGAAAGGTAACTCTGTCAAATGCTTGCTAGGTGGGAAGACAAGAGGAAGGTGGATTTGAAGTTCTGGGTTTGCCTCCGTGGAGATGATTGCTGACTCAATTGGCTTAAATGTAATTGGAGAGGTTTGAGAAGAGTTGTGCAAATTTTGAGCTTGATTCAATTTCAATTGATTTAACGTTGAAATCAAACGTAATTGTATGAAATTATTTTCATGTTTGGGATACAGTGCTCGACTTTTGTAGCGAATTTGTCTAAAAACAGAAGACATATCTTTTTTAGGTACTTACGGAGTTTTAAATAGTGGTGAAAAATAATTTTGATTAAATTGAAATAAAAATAATTAAATAAAAAATAAAAATGTATATAAAGATATTATAAATTATTTCTAATTTTAAATGAGTTAATTTGTCGTTTAATAATTTTGTTTTTTTTTTTAAGCAATTATAATTTAAGTAAAAAGATCAATTAAGAAAGCGTTTGTTGCAATGTACTATATCTATTGATTTGTGTTCAATATATATAAGTGTTTCTGTTTATACATATAAACATATACACACTTGTGTCTGTATACTCCTTAAAAGAGTTTAACTTTTTGCATGTAAAAGAATTTACACAAGTTTTGTCTGAATGAATCAATATTTAAATTTTGTGTGTATGTATTTTTCACTTCAAGTGTATATGTATTTACAAAAGTGTGCACACATATATTTACACAACATGTGTATATATATTTACGTGTGCTTGTATAGATAAAACGTACATGCAAACATACGATTAGGAGATAATGCATACGTACATGTACTTATTATGAATTGGAAGAGTGCATTAATTTTTGAGTAAAACACAAACCACCTTTTTGACACAGAAGATAATTTTCGAATTTTGTTTTAAATATATTTGTCCAATTTTCAAAAATTAAAATATAATTATTATTATATATTTCCTAAAATATTCAATTTCATATATAAATAATAAACACAATTATTATCTTTTCTTTTATATAATTACTCCCACAATTTCAATTTTAAACTCATTTGACTATGAATTAATATATAATAAAATTTAGCTTTCACATTTCCATTATTTGGATATTATTTTAATCTTACTTTTAAGAGTGTGCTATATATATATATATATATATATATAATACATAACACTTTTAACTGTATGTAATGAAATTAGCAATATGTAGATATATTTCAAATTTTCTAAGTGATAGTAATAACAAGATATAAATATATATATGTTTTTAAGCGTATGTGATGGAATTAATATATATATATATATATAGGAGCATGGTTTTTGTAGATAAGCTAAATATTAATTAACAAGCTGAGTTTACACTGAACAATAATGGTGTAGGGCTATATTATTCAATAAAAGTTATTATTACAGTTTATTTTATATATATATACATAGATATAATAAATTTTCTTTATTTGTTAATTATTTTCGAGTAAATAGCTTATATTAAAAAAATTAATTTATGACACTCGTATCTTTTCGGAAATAAAAATTCTTTGTAATTAATTTGCATTTGAACTTATCAAACTTAATTTAATTCGAGAGATCTCAAACATCTTATTAAGCCCTCAGATTTTTAATTTATTGTCACTGTTTATATTAATTTTCATAAACATATTATCTTAATATAATGCACATGAATCAGTATGTGTACATATAAATATATCATAAGCAGCATATAGATCAGATAGATAATGCATATTTATGTATGCATATAGGTATATCAAAGCACACACACACAACAAATGAATAAGCAAATATATAAAACTAAGTATACACATTGCAAATATATATGCACAAAAGACAGATAAACAAGTATATATAATCATAAACACAAATAATCAGGAATATATACAAGCTTATATCTAGGAATATGTACTAACACACATACAAAAATGAGTATAATCAAATAAGTTTATTTCAGAAAAAACCAACACCCACAAATATTCACATACCCACCCAATCTACACACAAACACAATGCACACAACCTACATATACACATTTATAGTTCAAGTATAAAAAATATGTATGGAGCACATCAAATTTAATTCGCGCACAATATGAAATAATGATTTAAAAGTTTGTGTTTGTATATAAATTGTTGTTTAAAAAATTAAAACTTATAGCCTATCTCACCCATTTTTTTTCTTGAGTATCTTTTCAATAGTAATTTCTGCACTATTAAATATCCCTTGAGTTTGACTTTTACATATAAAACATTTGGATGTTTTAGCATAGTGCTTAAATGCACATGATTCACAGAAATAATGATTACAACATGTAACAACAGGATTCATGCCTTCTGCCCATTTCTTTTTACACATAAGACAAGCAAAAGGTACATCATCATCATCACTATCAAACTCATCATCATTTGCGCTTTCATCACTATCTAAATCACCCTCTTCGTTTTCATTTTTTTCCATCTGTTTTTGAAGTTGTGATTGTTTCTGTTTTTGTTGTTCATTCCATTCCTTCTCTAATTGCCAACCCGATTTATAATCAGAGCGATCGTGTATGAATTTACAGGTATCACCATACCCACAATAACCTGTCTCCTTATAATCTTTACACACCTCAGGATTTAAGTCGATCCTCATTGTCATCCTCACATTACTCGTACCTCTCACAGGGCCATAATTGCCAGTGTACTTACCCGCCGCAACCGCTCCCTCCCTCCTATTTATAATTGGCTTGTATGCCCCTAAACCTCTATATACACCCTCTTCTAATTCACCCTTTAAAATCTTTCGCCCAATTTCTTCATTTCTTTCTAATATACTTCGATGATCATTCAACTGTTCATCCACTGAGAAATCTGCTGTAGCCCTTTGATCGGTTGCTATGCTCTGTGTGTGTGAGGGAGGGTATATTATTTAGGTATGCGAGAAGTTTTGGTGGGGGTGGGAGTATGTGGGGTAGGTTTGAAAATAGGAGAAATTTTTGAGGGGTATGTGTTCTAGTATGAAAAGATTTGTAAGAATGCGGGTAAGTATGGTGAAAATTGTAGGGTGAGTGTAAGTATGAGGTGGTTTATGGGATGTGTGCAAAACTTATGGGAATTTGTTACAGCATTTGTTCACAAGGATAAAAGTTGTGATTAAATTAATGCTTTAAATAAGTTTGTGTGTAGAAATCAAACGTAGTAAGTATACACAAAAATGAATATTTTAGTAAAGTAAAGCAAACGTGGTAAATGTGCACGTAAATTATTATTACAAATGTAATTGTGTGTGTAAATTATATAAAATAAGATTAATTTCTTACTATAGTTCGATCTCCATTATAGGCTTGAAGAAGTTTACTTTTAGCGGTGTTATTATCATCGTTCGATGTTGTCTGAACGTATTTAAAATGAATTGAATATAAGTTGTTTGTGTTTATGTGTGTGTATGAATTAAAATATAGTTGTAAAAATATACATATATATAAGCCTTATATTATTATTAATACGTCTCAAAAAAAGTGTGGAAATACTAATATTTATTTGGAATAAAATGCATGTATATATATATTTATATGTGTGTATGTGTCTGAGTGCCTATAATTAGATGTGTGTATCTGTGTATGAATGCCTATGTATTTATGTGTGTGCATGCCTATATATTTGAGTGTGTGTAAATGTATGCCTAGATATGTCTGAGTATATGTTTATATATATATGCTTATTTGCATATGTATTTTTGTATGTGTATGCCTGAATGTTTATTTGTGTGTGTGTCTATTCAAAGCCGGTGGGTTTGTGCGCGCATTCAAAAACTATATGTTTTATGCTTTCAAATACTATTTGTGTGTGTGTGCGAAAATTCAAAAACTATGTATTTTTATGCATTCAATACTATCTCTGTGTGTGTATCAGTTCAAAGACCATTTGTGTGTATGAATTCAAAGGTTGTCTGTGTGTATGCATTAAAAAACTGTGTATGAGGTAGTTAGGTATCAAGTTTATTTGATAGAACGGAATGCAGCTCCAACACAGTCCACACATATATATATATATATATATCAGGTTTTATGCTTACAAACTTATTCCTTTTGGATGATTGATGTAGAGCCTTTTTAACAGATTTGATTTGATTGTTGAGATCATTGTCAGAGTACGCATTTTCATCGTCAATTTCACCCTGTAATTCGTTTTCTTTGTATGTGTGATTGGGTGAACTTGGCACATTTTTGGGTGAATGTGTATTTAAATTTGACGATTTTGATGAAGGAAGGGCTACTTCAGTGTTTGGGCGTTTGTTTCTGAGGTGTGCCTGATTAGCCCTCCTTATAAACATTTTTTTGAATTGAAAAATTAATTATACAAACACAAGCTTTTTAATCTATTCATAATTTATTCAAACACTCGTACACGTACCTTAGAGTATAACTAAAACGTGAATTACATGATATGTAAATATAAAAGCTTTGTTATATAGTTTTATGGAATGTATGCTGAGTGATGAAATTTTTAATATAATATGTGTGAACTGTGTGACGTGTTTGAGATGTGTCTGTGTTGTGTATATATGCAGGTATATATGTATGTATGTATGTGCAATTTTTGTGTGTTTGTGTATATATAAATATACGAGTGTGTTTGTATTCAAATTTGTTTGCGATTATATATATATATTGCGTTTATATATATATGTATATGCTTTGTTTATATTTATACATATAATTTGTTTATATATATATATATATATATATATATATATATATATAAATTACACAAGCAAATTATACACCTTGATTTTAGTCCTAAATTTCACAGTATTCGAATGTGAATAACATACACTACGAACACTAAAATCCCATATTTCACTATAAGTCTTATATAATATAAACAGGCACATCTGAAACACACACATACGCATATATACAATACACTTGCACACACACATACACAATACACACACACGTAAATTTGTTTAATAACACACATTTCATATATTTGATTCATTGAATGTCAAGTTGTGTGTGTTTAAAATTTATTGAATTTATTAATTTTTTCACTTTTTAAACTTTGAAGTAGTTTTGGATACATAAAATTTTTTATTTTATTTTAATTGTCCACACAGACAGCTGCATACAACAAATAAACGAGTTATTTAACACTTACACCCAATAACTATAAATATACATTATTTATTACACAGTTAGATGCATAAATAAAATAAATTGGTGTATATTTTAATCCACACACATACATTAATTATATATATTTCAATAATTAGAAATATAATTAATAACTAGGCATCGTATATGCACACATAAATCAATATTTATAGATATATATGAAATAACACAACTTTATAAACACATATATACCAAATATACGCAAACACAGTATTTACATATGCGCTAACACATACAATCAAAATTTACAAACAAGTGTTACAAACATACACACAATACACATAGGAACTCGAGCAAAATGTATATTTGTATTTAAGTTAATACACACACACACATACACTATAAAATAGATAAAAGGGAAATACGTTCATATTTAAACAATATATACCAAACATTTATGAAAGGTAAATAATTTATAATTTAAATGTGTGGGTTTAAATTTTTAAATAAAATGTTTCCAAAATTATAAAATTAAATAATTTTCAAACCATGTCTTTAGAGAGCTCTTTAGTACATATTTTGAATCAACAATAAAGTGTTTTTAACACACACCAAAAATATTTATCCCACAGACATTCACACACAGCAAATGCATATATATAATTTATATATACACTCTCATATACACCTAAACACCAACATCTATAAATCCACAAACACCAACATACACAAAACCACATCTACATATACAACGTAGATAATTAATAATTTGAAAAATTCATCTCTATATATTTTATAAAGATAAGGGTTGATCCCCACAAATGAATCACAGTTAGTTATAATCATCATCTACTTAGTTATACAGATAAGCACACTCACACTGTTTCATTGTCACATATATATATATATATATATATATACATACACACACATACCTGCACAACAAAAGAAGTGTATCAATCTTTACTCCCAACACAAAAATAATAACAAATTATTTAACAATTGCACCCACATTTTGGCACACTCGACCACATTACAATACACATCTCAACCTCATTCACAACGACTTGTACACGCCCCCCACCCTCGAGACATATCATCACTACACCCCTCCCTCCCCCATTGCGACTAATTTCTCACCCACACACCCCGCCCCCTCACCTATAATTTATACTCAAATTTGCACTCCCCCACCACCTACCACTCATACACCCACCTCATCTCCGCAATCACCCTACCTATCACATCTCCCTCCCCCCGCACCTAACTGATGTGTGTAACAAAGTGTATACTTGGAAAATGTTTCAAAGGAGTGAAATATCACCTGATTTGGATATGGAAGAAAGGCATACAATTAGAGGTAATAAAGAGGCCACAGAATTTCAACAAAGTCAAACAGTTATAAGTGTTGAAATTAGTGATAAAAAAAAATTTTCAAGGCAAAAATCAAACACACACCCACTTACACAGACATACACAAAATCACGTGATACCAAAAACAATGATACAAACCTTAATCACACAATGAATAACAAACCACTTACATACAGAAACTCAAGCTTAACCAAATTTGCCTTATTACAGAAGGTTGATTTGGCCTACATAGAGTTATGGCGGAATGCCCAACAACAAACTATACCCCGTTCTAAAAATTTCCACAAACTCTTTTTACCCTCTACTTCCTCCATTATATTTGGTGTTCTCTCCCTTATCTTCATTGCCTTAGGTAGGCCTGTGTGTGTGCATGTGTGTGAGTGTATGTGCATATGTGTGTATGTGTGTGCATATGTATGTGTGTATGACTATTTTTGTGTATGTGTGTATGTCTATTTGTGTGTGTGCATGTGTGAGTATCTGTATGTGTGTGTGTGTGTGAGTATGTGTATGTTTGTGTATTTGTGTGTGTAGGGGGTATTTGATTTATTAAGTATTGTGTGTGAGGTATGGGGCTAGTAGGGGCGCACTAACTTGTGATACCCATACTTATTTAGAATTTATATAGATTTCTTTCGATTGATTTAAATATATAAGGGTAATTTAACTTGATATTCACACACAAGAATTGTTTAAGTTGATATACACATATACAAGAGTTGCTTGGGTTGACACACACGTGTGTAGATTGATAACAACATTCGTTGATCTATATCTATCCCTAAACAATTATAAATAATTTTACTCATAATATACCTTTGATCATGTATGCACATAGCTACACAATTCTCTATATTTTGTAATCCACACCCATTACTTAACTTCACACATCTAGTTTAGATAACACACACAAGACAATAAAACATCACACATATTACACATTGAAAACATCTATAATTCAGATTGTGTCTATATTTGTGTACATGCATGTCAGAATATGTATGTGTGTATATAAATGTGTTTGTATAGGGCTTGCTGTACATTTCTCAAATGAAAGTATAAATGAAATTACAGTAAAGTATAATATGGATGATACAGAAGTTACATTTAGTGTGCAAGAGACCCTACAACCCCCCATACACATTTATTATGAAATTACAAATTTTTATGGAAATTCACGATTATATGTACGGGATGCCCCAACCTCTATTTATTCTGAATCATCTTGTGTATGTAAGTAAACATGTATACACATTATTTAGTGTATATACCATACTTATATCACACTCTTACATATTTTGAAGGACACCTCAATACATATACAGACACATTTTAAATTAAAACATCTTCACACTCACTCCACCAACGCACACACACACATACATTTACCCATATTTCCAACAGTTGTCATAACCTATAAGCAGGCCTTTGATGTACGAACAAATGATGGGAGTTTAACCTTACCAGACCTTAGAACAAATGTGTTTAATAGTATGACTATCTTCCCAGATGATAAATTGGCCTACCCCTGTGGGCTAAGTAGTGTGTCAATTTTCAACGATGAAATTGAAATTTTAAATGATTCGGATGAACAGATCCCCATTTCATCATCTACCCTTGATAATGATTGGGACCTTGTACAATATATGGTGTGTGTGTGTGTGTGTGTGTGTGTAGGGGGGAAAAGGGGGGGGAGGGGAGTTTGTAGGGGAATGGAATGTATGTTTATGTGTGTGTGTATGTGTGTGTGTGTATGTGTGTGTGTGTATGTGTGTGTTTGTGTGTGTGTGTTTGTGTGTGTGTGTTTGTGTGGGTGTGTATGTGTGGGTATGTGTGTGTGGGTATGTGTGTGTGGGTATGTGTATGTGGGTATGTGTGTGTGGGTATGTGTGTGGGGGTATGTGTGTGTGGGTATGTGTGTATGTGTATGTGTGTGCATGTGTATGTGTGTGTATGTGTATGTGTGTGTTTGTGTGTGTGTTTGTGTATGTGTATGTGTATGTGTGTGTGTGTATGTATAT
>JADHZB010000322.1:0-13659 GCA_015657535.1 Nephromyces sp. MM_2019 | reverse complement strand
CTAGTGGAGGGGTTTCTGCAGCTTCCCCCCCCGGACGTCCGGGGGTGATTGGAGGTGTAAGCGGGCCTTCTGGAGGATCTCAGCCTCTACTCATCAACAGTGGAAGCTTGAGGATTAGCATGGCTTCCTCACGGGAGGAAGAGAGAGATAGGGAAGGCTCTTCAGACTGGCCAGTCCATCATAGCCCACGAGTCAGAAATATGGTGAGGTTTCTTAGGAGGTGTCTGATAAGGTATTCTGTGTGTGTGTGTGTGTAAAGTTTTTTTGTTATTTGATCAATAAAAAGATTCTATGGAGGTGTGTTTGCCCCTCTGGCGTTTGAGCTTGTATTATCTGGTCAGTTTGGGGCTAGTTAGTGTGCGCCTCTCTCTGACTACTGCTACATGTTCACCTCTCTTTCCTTCCCCCCCTGCTGTATACGAATCTCTTATAATTCTCTCCCCTGATTTATGTGAGCTTAGCTTTCTCATCACCTCCCCTCGCCTGCTCCACCCACCACCCACTTCACCCCCCACACACTCCACCCACCACCCACTATACCACCCCCTCCCCCACCTCCCACCCTCTCCGTCCCCCGCCTAGTCTATATATAAGCAAAAGGCAAACTTCTCTCTCCACCCTCTCAACGTCAGGGCGATTCCCCAAAGGCTAATGCTTGGTATGTTGTGGGTACACCTGCCCCTCCCTACGCACACACATCGATGAATCGGCTCTCTGATTATAACCTTGAAGATGATAATTCGGACGGCATATGCCCAATCTGCCAAACTGGAGAGTCTGAGACTCAGTCTATGATGGTGTGCTGTGATGCTTGCAACAGCTGGTTCCACTTTGAGTGTGTGGTAAGTGTGTGTGTTTGACTTAATGAGCTGCCTAGTAGCTGTGCACGAGCTTGTCGAGGAGTTGAGATGAAAGCATAACACACAGAACCCTAGTTGGGGCGTAGTACGTAGGTTTGATTGCCTCAAGGGCTTATGTGTGTGCGAGTAGCTAATATGTAAGCAGCTGCCTAGCACAGAATGCTATGCTAGTTTTTTAAGGTTGTGCTTATATGCACACACACTGCTTAAGCGTGCCTACGCTCAGCAGATTGATGCGAAACACACCTCTTTTGTGCTTAAAAGTCTATAGCAGTGAGTAAAATGTAGTCATGCTAACACACACACGGAGCATTGCACATACACATGGATCCACACACAGATAGGCACAAAAACATCCCAAAACACGCACGCACCCACACGTGGATCAGCACACACACATACGCGATGTGTGCGTGCTTATAAGCATGGACCAGCACACACACCAGAAAACGCAGACACCCCAGCACATACCCATGGATCAACGTACACACCCCAACGGATACACATGGAACAATATACACACATTAATCAACACACATACCCCAAGACATATACATGGATCAACACATACATACCACACACACCAGACACGAAAACACACACACACACAAGACACAAACACACACACACACACACCAGCACCCATGCGCACACGCAAACACACACCGCATTTATACACAACACATGTACACACCAACACACACAAACACCTATCTTCTTCAGAACTACGACTACACTACTGGCGATGAAGATGATGCTGCCTGGTTCTGCCCCCAGTGTATCGAGTCAGGGCTCGTCCCGCAGCCCGCAGGAGGGCACAAATCCAAAGCAGCGAGAACAGCTAAAAGACGGTGAATAAAGAGCTTTTTCGCACACAAAGCCTCCTCAGTGTACGTACAGCGGAGCTCAAGGCGTTGTATGCCCACACACACGCTGCTGTTGGCATGCGAATAGATCACTGAGCTAAGCAGCGCACACATAGGTTCACATCATCAGCCAGCCTACCTAAAAGTTACCTTATCTGAAGATCATTACGTACGCACGCATACGCAGAGAAGCACACACATACAAGCACATACGTCCTCTACTAGCACACTAATATAAAAAACGAAGCCATCATACGCCTGAAGCGGTGTATCTACAGCGAGGGGCTCTGCCTCACTCAAGCAAGCAAACTTTAGAATGTGTGTGTGTCGGATAAAGCTACTTTTCAGGTTTGATGTGATGATAATAATCTCTCAGGGATGCTACGCGTGTCCTGAGTGTGTGTGCCGGTGGGTGCAAATAGATGTATACGTGTCTGGAAGTGCGAGCACATGTGTGTGCATGGGTGAGCGGTGCAGGTGTGCATCCACGTACGTATGGGTAAACGGCATACTTCCGCGTGTGTGTAGGCTCAGGGGGGGCATCCACGTTTGTGTGCGTTGATGGTGTGTGTGCGCGTGCAGAAGGGTGGATATCCCCTTCAGCATGGGCGGTTGGTTGCGTGTGTGCGCCCACATGTGTTTGCATGTGTCTGTTCGCGTGTCCACGTATGTTTCTGTGTGTATTCGCATGTCTGGGACTGTGCGTGCACATAAGTCTCTCCGAGTGCGTGTGCGAGTGTAAGTGCGTCTCTCTGCTTGTGTGCGAGTGTAAATGGTCCTCTCTGAGTGCGTGTGCGAGTGCGTGTTATGCAAGTCTGTAGCCCCGAAAGCCTACAGCATTTAAACGCCCCGTACGTACATCGACAGCTAATGAGGAGGCTGAGGAAGTAAAGAGGGGATTCCATCTGTTGAAGACTACTTTAGCAATTAACTCAGTTCCTGGCAGCTGATCAGGAAGGTTTAAAGCATGAGACGACGCACACACAGTAGCACACGCATAGGTGAAGCCAGGGACACACAAATGAGCCCAGCATACACATCAAGCCAAGCGTACACAGACCTAGCCAGATACACACACCCCCAGCCGAAAAAAACATACACCCGCACGCACACACACACACACACACACACACGTGCACACCGTCTTTTCCTGTGCAGCAAGGCTCGCTTTGCCTCCTGATATACGCAATGGAAAAACTCAGGAGCTTGTCACACACTTCTAGTCGTATCCTTCAGAAGTAGCCAAGACTATCTATGGCTTATAGAATTTACAAGCATAACACACACATGCGTAATATCCATGCAGCAAAAACATACCAACAAACACCACACACAATAAGACCATACGCTCCAACATAAAAGCTCCCGAGTACACACAACCCCATCGCCCTCTGCTCCATATTCTCAAGCATAGCATACGCTTCAACAATATAGTTGCTGTTGTGTGTTTTATCGGCTGACATCATACTAGAGAACAGGGTCTCAATGTGATATATAACATCCTCACACACTTTAAAGTACACACTTTAACAAATGCTATGCAGACAGCTATTCTTTCACAAGGAGTCCTTCACATACACACACACACAGAGGCTCGTGTAACTAAGTAAGCCTAAATAGGATCAAATCATACTTCATGATAGCCTTCTTCCGTAAATCATCCACTACTCACACAAAACCAAAATAAATGTACGCCATAATCAAACTTCATACGGTTAGCATCTGCCTCTAGTCATAAGAAAGCTCTTCCACAGCAACTCATCTTCATCACGCAATAGCACTGTCCCCAGGCAGGGAAACTTTATCCTGCAATCCACTGTATCATCATACGCTAGCTAAACCCCCCCCCCCACAACTCCACCTCATTATCCATTCATCCCCCAAAAGCGCATTCTCACCATTATAACCACCCCCCCATTCTCACCACCTCCCCATTCTCACACAGCCCCCGCCCCCCAAGGCACATTCTCACACGCCCCCCACCCCACCCGACCACTCCACCCTTCAAGACAACTCCTTTGATGCAACAATCTTCTCCATCCCACAAGCAGACAAGACGGTTACCAACACACCCTTCCCTCCCTCAAATAAGTTTAGGATGTTCTTTGCAACATCATCATATGCTCCATCAGAGTCTCTCGGTAGTGTCAAATCATCCTTCGTTTCTCCATTCTCCATCAACAAAGAGCAATATCCATCGCTAGTAACATCAATTAGCTGAATCTCCATCCTCTTCACTACAGGTACTAACATATTGTGCGAAGTTGGGCAAATATCCTCATATTTCCTACCAGTGAAAATGTCAAGTCCAATAATATGAGCTTTTGCATGTCCGTGTTTACCAGTTTTACTAGTAGAATAATCCACTACTTTACAGGGATGATCTTTCAGCATTACGTGTGTGCCTTTCTTTATGCCTCCAGCTTGAACAGGTACTGTATGGGAGGCACCAGAGTCGCCTCCCTCAAACGTCACATCTTCAGCGTCTGACATTTTGGTGTGTGAGTGGGTGTTTTTGGGGGATTTTTAGGGGTTTGGAGGGGAGGGGGGGGTTTAAGAGGAAGGAAGAGGATGGCGAAGAGGGAGGTTTAAGTGTGGAGGGGGTTCGGTTTGTTTTTATGTGGATGGGGGGGAGGTGTTGCGTGAGGGTGTATTTGGGTGAGAGGGAGAGGGTGTGTGATGGGGAAGAGGAAAGTAGCTGGGGATGTGGTGTGGGGGAGAAGCTGGGGGAGGGTGGACTGTCCGCACACGGGAGAAGCTTTGGAAGGGGGAGCTTCGGGGGAGGTTTGGTGCAGGGGGTAGTGTGTGTGGGAGGGTGGGGGATGAGTTGATAGGATGTTGTATGTGTGTTGCCGGGTGGGGTGGTTCGGTTTACGGTGTGGGAGAGTGTGTATGGAGGGAGTGAGTGAGTTGGAGAATGTGCGTGAGGTAGGGTGGAGTTTGGAGTATGGATTGTGGAGATTAGAGTTTTGCTAACGTCCTGTGTGTGCTACGGTTTAAGTACGGCAGAATCACCTCGCACACACTAGAGCGTGCATTCAGGAACACAGTGGCGCATACCAATGCTCACACACAAGCCCTCATCAAGCTATGGCGTATTGGCACTCTGCACTGATGAATCTCACACACACATGCATCTCACACACACCACCATGCGCCTTTCACATATTTGTCACACAAACACGTATATAGACTCATATATCTACCACAAGCTTGCTTCTCATACACACACACCCGTCACTCACACACCCATCACACCGACGCACATCACACACGCAACACACACACATTCGACTGCGTAAAGCTTCTCAAATTTTACATTTTCATCCAATTTTTTGCAAGCTCGTCCCTCTTCTTCTCATCTTCACCAAGAGCTGCTCGTCACCAAAAACTAAATAAAGCGCGTTCATCTCAAACTCGCACATATTGTACACAATCTTCCCTCTTTATAGATGAAAAAAGCGTATTCATGATGAAGAAGAAGAGGGGAAAACAGCTAGTTCATTATCCTTCCTCATCTCTCCCCTCATCTCCCTCTTCATCTCCCTCTTCATCTCCCTCTTCATCATGGAGATTTCTCCAACTTCCTGCATACTTCGATGGAACATCACCACCTTGTTCATACTTTTCCTGCTGAAATTTTCAGATCGCTTTTCATCTTCATTTTTTGTTATATGGAAAAAGCCGTTCCCTTCTTCCTCTTCTTCAGATAGAAACCCTTATTTTTGTCTTTTTCATCTTTAAAAAGCCTCAATTTATACCTTCTTTGCTACTGGGATACATTTTTTCACAGAAAACATCCTTTTATGTCTGTGGGAGTTTATTTTGACCTTTCTAAGGAAAAATTCGTTCCTTCATAGTGGATGTTTGGAGAATTCTCTGTTTACAAAGCCAACCTGTTCGTAGAACCCCCTTCTTCACAGAGACTCCCTCTTCATAGAAACCCCCTTTTTTATACTTCTTGTTTTTGTCGCAAATTTTTCTGTAAAGAGCGGTAAATTAACGCTGAAGATGCATTCTAACAACCATCTTTCTCCTGTTCTTCTAAATGAGACGAAAACAGAGGATTTTACGTTTTCCCCTTGCGAAAAAGAGGAGAAAATAGCACACAATAACTTTTTAAAGGGCACGAAGTGGAGCCCAGATGGAAGAGTGTTTGTTTCGTGCAGTGAAGATTCATCAATTCGACTTTTTTCTATTCCTCCAAATATCATAGGTGGGTTTGTGTGTGGGTGTATTTATTTGTGTGTTTGTGACTGTGGATTGTTGTGAGCATTGGATTGTGTGTGTGCTCTAGTATCATACCGCGTGTGTGTGCTCTAATTTCATGTTGTGTGTTGCTCTTTTTGTTGATATCAAGCGAGACGCTTACAGCTTTCATGACGCTTTTATCTTTTTTGAGAAGCCTCTATTAAGCCTGCAAACCTCTCGTTGAAATAACATACGCTGCCTTCATGTCTGTCACACACATACATTTGCAGATATATTCTACAACTCGCCTGAGTTTCAGCCTTCCTTTTCATCTTATGAAGTGCAGCAGCTGATACCTTTTGGGCAGATTGATGAGGCAGAATGTGTGTTTGACTTTTGTTGGTATCCTTCGATGGACTGGCAATCTCCAGAGAGCTGCTACTTGGCGACGACTTGCAGAGACCATCCGGTGTGTCTGTGGGGTGGCGTGTGTGTGTGTGGAGTAATATGTGTGTTTATGGGGAAGTGTGTGTGCGTCTGGGGTTATATATGTGTGTAGAAAGAGATTAGTGTATGAGTATACGGCTTGTGGCATAAGACGGATTCCCTATCTTCTTGAGTAGATGGATGCGGGTGCGTATGTGAGCTGAGGAGCTATTATATTCCCTTCGATAGCTTATGTGTGTTGTATTAGCTCAGCTTCTATATGAGAAGTGTGAGATAAGTTGAGCCATAGCAGCGAATGAGTGTATGTACAGTGATATCGACACGCACACATAGATCTTCAAACTTGCTTATATATATGCGCATAAGCTCACATCTTCACATTCTCACATATACACAAAAACACAAGCGTACATGCATCTTCACACTTCAACCTATAAACACACACGTATCTTCACACTCGCGACTATACAACAGGCAAACGCACGTATCCCCGCATCTTCACCTATATATTACACACAGGACACTTCATACTCCCCTGCAGGCACATGCACACGCGAATTCTCCCACTCCCACACACACGATTTCTCCCACTCCACCCACACACGCGATAGCTAACTTAAACTCCTCTACCCCTGCTATATACCACTTCCCGCACTCTCTAATGATGCTACTGTGCCTACCACACACACAGATTCGTGTGTATAACATAGCAACTGGAGATGTCATCAGCTTCATTCCCTTCAATCACGTTGATGCTGTCAGCTCCGTTTACTCGTTAGCCTTCCACCCCAGTGGACAGCGCCTCTATGGGGGGGGAAAGAACGTCATCCGTGTGTTTGATTGCTCGAGGCCAGGCCGGCAATATCAGGTATTTGTGTGTATGGGAGTGTTGGTGCTTTTATAGGGGGGTAAGGGGGGGTGGAGGGGGGGAGAGAGGTGCGGAAGAAGGAAGTGGAGGGTGGTGGGGGAGAGGGGCGAAAGGGGCAAAAGGGGGACGAGGGCGAAATCCCCAACTCCACACTATGCACACTCTTTTGATGTCTTTTTCCTCTCGAAATGCTTCTCACCTCTCGCTCTACACACTCCCAAACTCGAGAAGATGCACACCTCTTTCCGTTGTTTCTTCAGGACTATCAGCTAGCAACTCGAAAGAGTAAAGTAGGGCAGAAAGGCATAATCTCTAGCTTTGCTTTCTGCACTGTCTCTGTGGATGAAGAGAACTCTAATCTCTTTGCTGTGGGCTCCTACGGTCGATCAGTGTATGTCTATGATGAACGAGCGAGCTCTGCGTGTATGTTGTTTTCACTGAAGGACGTATCAACTACTTGGGGAGGAGTTACTCAGGTTGGCAGCAGGGTGTACGTACACTGTGTGTGTTGAAAAATGGAAGGAAATTAGCTTTTTAAGTCGTTTAGGGAAGGAACTATAAGTGGGATGCAGGGTGTGTAGGTATGTATATGCGTGTGTGGGTGTGTGGTTCGGTGTGGATGGGTGTGGATGTCTTCATGTGTGCGTTTCTTGATCTATTTCTATATGAGTTTGAGTTCGCTCATTTTCTCCGCTTCTATGCTTTGGTGTGATCAGAGTTTTTCTCTTAGTGTGTGTGTAAGCCCAGTTTTGTATTTTATTCAAGGTGTATCAACTGTGTGTGTGTTGCGTGGCTTGGTGTTTGTATAGCTCATGTGGCCTTCCGAGAATACGATCATTAGTGGGCATAGAGACGATGAGTATCTACGTTGTTGGGATATCAGAAAAGCTGAAGACGTTCTTTTTCGCCTTCGACGTGAAGCTCACAGTAGTCAACGCTATCAGTTTGATGTGAAGGGAGATACAGTCGTCTCAGGTGGGTGTGGCATCCCAAAGCTGTTGATTTGGTGTGTGTGTGCCGGGAGTTTGAAGTGCGTGTGTGATTCTTGAGATTTTGCCCTTCTGCGTGTGTGTGTATGCTTTTTTGGTTTAAAATATGTGTGTATCGTTCTCTCGTTTCAAATGTGTGTGTGTGCCTGTGTATGTATGGTACCCTGATTTCAAATGTGTCTGTGTGTGTGTGTTGTTCTCCATGGTTTCAAATGCGTGTGCATGCATGTCGCCCAGACTGGTAAATGCATGTGTGTGTGTATTATAATTCCAAGTGTGTCTTATCCTGCATGGTTATTACCCCTTGTGTGTAGGTAATACCAACGGAAGGCTGCTACTCTATAGCTTGAAGACGGGATTAGCAGCTTATCCTTCTCTTGAAGACTCGCCAAAGCTTCATAACTCAGCTTTAACAGGAGCTCAGTTTCATTCTAATCTCCCTCTTCTTCTTACCTCATCTGGTACTCGGTAAGTTTTATATGTTGGCGCGTGTGTTAAACTTTATTGGTATGTGTGCGCATTATATCTTGATGTTTGATTTGAGCGTATAGCTTGTTGTGGGTCGTACGCATATCTTGATGTATTATTTGAGGATATACCTTGGTGTTTTTGCACATATCTTGATGTGTGTGCGTATATCTTGCTGTGCGTATATGTTTGGGTGTGTGTCTGTACACCGTATGCTCTTGTCGAAATATTTGCGCACACATCCACAAAATCATAAGCACTGTTTTCGTATGTTCTACCGTATGATGCACCCTCCCAGAGTACTGCTCAGCTTGATATTATGGCATTAATCAGGCTTACTAGGCATGTGAAAACTAGGAGTGTTGTGCTGCCCTACAGTATTTACTTAGGTGTACATACACTCCCTGAACTGCATACCCGCGGTGTTTACAGAGTTTTCCCTGAGTTCGAGTTCCACAAAGGCAAGCCAGATGAAGGCCTTTCAAGCGATGAAGATGCAGAGAAGCCTGAGGAAGGAACCGTTCCAGCTGCTTTATACAGTCAAGCGGATACGACAATGCACCATCAGCCGCACACGGCACACACACACGATCAAAATTCTATACAGCGCTTAGCTGATAATGCCAAATCAACAGAGCAGCTTGACAATAGCATTCGCATATGGTTCCTACCCCAAGAAGCCATACCAACAGACTAGCATTAATGGTTTAGGGTTTAGGGTTTACATCATTGATAGGCTACTAGCACACGGACTTAGGGTTTATAGGTTTTATGTTTTGCCACATGTGTGTTTAGAGATTTGTGGTGGAGGGAATTGGGTTCACCAGTGGTCAGTAATCTAGGCTTTGAGTTTACCAGTGAATTAGACTCTCACACTCACACGGGTTACCAGCTTAGGGTGTCTGTATGATAAGGGCGATTCAACCTCTGATGCTAGACTGCTAACTCCCCTATTAAGTATAGAAGATGCTTTTCTTCAACATCCCGTTGCTGCTGAGCTCGTAGCTTGACGTGCTGCTGATTGGCCGGTGCCTATTCTGCTAAATGAAGCTTTGAGGTGCTTGCTGCAGTTTGCGTTCTGGATGTGTGTTGTGCATTTTTATCCGCTGATAGCTTATCTGTGTGTGTGAGCAGGAGTTTGGTGCATTACACATTTAGAGCCACGTCGTAGGATGTCAATGATCCTATGGAATGTGCAAAAAATGCGACATCATTCACATTATATAAATGGTGTGGTTTAGATGCTTATTCCGTGTGTGTGTGTGTGTGTGTGTGTGTGTGTGTGTGTGTGTATTGACAGCTGCAGAGAAATCACTAGTTTTAAGGCTTTAAGCTTCTATATAGCTTGGTTGAAGGTTGCGACAGCATTCACATCCCAGAGAGCTGCTCCTGTCGATGCTTACCCCCCGTGTGTGCGTGTGTGTGTATTGACAGCTGCAGAGAAATCACTAGTTTTAAGGCTTTAAGCTTCTACACAGCTGAGGCTATATATTAAACTAGTATATATCCCCTATTAATCTCTGCTACCATACATATATATATATCCTCTAATAAAAGGGGAAAAATAGACAAATAGGTTGCCTCGGCGATCTTCAAAAAGCTGGGAAGCTGAATGGCAGTGTAAATACACCCACTTAGAACTTTTTCACACACCTTCCCCATTAATATCTCCCTCATTAGAGAATCCTAGCTAAAAATCCAGGCAAAGCCCCAAGATATATTTTCAGTTCATACGAGCAAGAAAAAACATCACCATCTCATGAGCTCAAACGGAGGAAACAGTGAGTGTATATACACTGAATAGTGGTGAAAAGACTATCTTTTTTAGTGATAAGAAATGTGTGAGATACTTCCTGCGTAAAGTTAAGGAAGAAGGGCAAACTATCCAATAGTCGCATAGTCTGCTAATCCCATGAAGGTTAGACATTGTAAGATGCATAGCACACACAACATAATACACAACACATGTTTACGTGCACATACAGGTAACTGGCATACCATGCACAAGAGAGAGAAACAAAGAGCATAACATACACACTAATCACATGTAATGTCAGTTTATACTCGAGTTTACGAATACCACACACAAACTATAGGACTAAACATACAAAAAGAGACCACACACACACACACACATACACACACACACACACACACAGCGTGTCTCTCAAGCCTTCCTGCTGCATTTGCTAAGCATAAACATCTTCGAAATATTCTCCTCGCACAGTTTGACGATATCCTTCTGATACACACTAGCCTGATAAGCTAGGAACAAGCTGTTGACCTGACTAGGTACTGGAATAGTACTAAAGTCAGCCGCAATATTCTCAATGCTTAGCGTAGACTCGTCAGTCAACTCTCTACGCTGATTCTCCAGCTTCGCTCTCTCGACCAACTGCTTTATCTCATACTGCTGCTTAGTATACTCGCGCTGAAGAAAGAAGACGAAACGAAGATTAAGTGTAGGTAACACACATCAGCATATACTCTGGAGATACGCAAAGAACACGATCTACCAATATTTCGCACACACTACATACTTAAGTGTGCGTGTTAAGATTTATCTAACAGTATTTAGGGCATTTTAAGGTGCTCAAAGGTCGTGCAAACACACGTGAAAAGAGCCCTATGGATGGACACACATACAATTGTGTAGATGGTTAGAGAGACACACGCGAAAAGATGCATTAATCGATACACATACATGCGAAAAGACACACATAGATGTAAACACATGGAGACACACTGATGTAAAACAAGATACAAACTTCACACACACACACACCTAGACAAAATCACGGATACTCATTGACACCCATCAACACACCAGCAAATATTCCCACCAAAAAACACCAACACACCCACCAACCCACCGAAACACACCCACCNACCCACCGAAACACACCCACCTACCCACCGAAACACACCCACCTACCCACCGAAACACACCCATCTACCCACCGAAACACACCCACCAACCCACCGAAACACACCCACCAACCCACCGAAACACACCCACCAACACACCAATACACCCACTAACCCCCCACCCTCCAAACCCCCTCCCCTCATAACCCCCTCACACCCCTCCAACCCACCCCCCACACACCTGATAATACTGCAATTTGTCTTGCTCTTCCATAATATGCTCCACACACGTAGCTAAGCCCGAGAGCTGAGACTCCAAGTGTTTTGTTTCATCGAGTAACAGAGAGTCAAAGTCTGCTAGACTCTGCAGGGGATCAGGCTTAGCGTATTCCAAGATGAAAGCCTCTGTTAAGAGGGCATTCTTGATGACGATGGGTATCTCAATCAAAATCTCATCAAATCTCAGCTGATTATACTTCTTAGGATCAATCTCAGCAGCTCTGTAGGCGTCATAAAAAGCTTGAGATACACGGTATGCCTTGAAAGCTGACATTTTCCCCATGTTGTTTGCCTTTGGGTCTGAAAAGAACGAATCTCAATAGCGTTTTTGGAAGCAGTTGTTTGTGGGGAGGAGTTGTGTGTTGCATGGATGTTGGTATGCTTGTTTGGTAGGTGCGTGTGCATGAGTGTACAGGAGAGTTGTGGAACGCATTACACAGTGTATTTGTAAGGATGTGTGGAGGTTTGTGTGCGGGTGTGGGTGGGAGTGGGTGGACGGGTGTGGGTGTGTGGAGGTATGGGTGTGGGTGTGCTTGTGAGCATATGGCCATAAGTGCTGAAATAGGGTATTATGCGGAGTAGCAACAGGAAGGACGAGAGAAACTGGCTAAATTAACAGGGGAAACACGAGAACACCCACTGAGATGCTTCACATCGAGTGCTTGTATATACTGCAAAAATAACCCCCAGCCACACAAAAAGACACACAACCATCAGCCCAATCATTCACAAAAGCAAGCCATACACATGACCATACCGCTAAGCACCCCCCTCACACCCTCCTCAAACCTAACAAACACCCCTACCATATAACAACATAATCGCCTTCCTAGTCTGCTCCTGATAGGCAACCAAGCTCTCCAAAGTATCCTTGCTCTTCAGTTCTGAAGCAGTTTGAGTTTGATACCAACCCACACTGAAGCAGTCAGCACTAACATCGTGCATTAGTTCAGTCATTTTTCCTTGATATTTCTCGCTGTCTTCATCAGCTTTCTCCTCAACTTCTTCATTAGTTAAGAGCAATCCCTTATCCTTCTGAACGTGTGCGTACAGATCATTCTTCAAGGGTAGAGCGAAGCAGTTTGTTACCTCCAGTGAATCGCTTCTATCGACCCCCAATAACTGCCCATTAACCTCCACAGGGTAGTTCTCTCTGCAGTGTTTGATGATTTTGATCAAAACCAGTGAATCAATCTCCACTGGCTGTGTGCTGGAGGGATACTGTACGACGGGTGCAGTGTACGTACCAGAGGCAGCTGGTTGGTTGGAGTTCAAGATGGAAGCATAGCTCCCCCCTGGAGCCCCCCCTTGAGCAGCGAGAGCTTGAGCGGGGTTTGTATGTTGTTGCTGTTGAGGGGGGTAGCTTGAAGTGGGGGGGAAACCCGATCTCCTGGCGGGGGGGAGTTGAGCAGCATCTTGAGCTTCTCCAGAGGAGAGTGACGGATAGTTTGGAGCTGACAGGCTGCTGTTCTTCATGGCTGAGAAGGAGGGGCGTGAGGGGTTATCAGAGATTGATGAGGCACCAGTTGGAGGCTGACCACCACCATGTCTAGCAAAGGAGGGCCGGAAGGGGGTGAAGTTCTCTTTGGGTGGGGGGGAGGAGGAGGTAGAAGCATAGGGATATTGGCGGGGTGCCATCGAGCTTCTGTTGGGGGGTGACCCGTGACGATCAGCACTAGACGTGTGTGCGCCAAACGAATCAAAGGCATTCCCTGAAGAGTTTGTGTGTCCAGTCCTAGAAAACATGCCTGAGGACCTCTGGCCACCAGCCTTGACGGCTTGGGGTATGAAGGGTTTCGACATGATGGCAATCTGAGGAGTAG
>JADHZB010000319.1:0-10000 GCA_015657535.1 Nephromyces sp. MM_2019 | reverse complement strand
AGATAAAAATTAACCTCTTTTTCTAAACGTTTGCGTGTATTCTCTTGATCTGCATAACAATGTAATAATTTATTTTGTAAGTCTTTGGCCTTCTCAACTGCTTGTGTGTGTTCTTTTTGTAATTTTTCAAGCTCTTGCTTAAGTATCTGTTATATATATAATGTGTGTGTAAATTGAATGAGTATGTAAGTTGGATAGGTATGTAAATAATATACAAAAATGTGTGTATAACGTATTCAAATTGTGAGAAAATTTGGAAAACAATAAATTAGTGTGTTAGTCACCCCCAAATTATATATATATATATATACATATATAAAGTTACTTAATACACATGTATAATCAATCATCAAACCACACATAACAGGCACACACACACACATACAGTACACATACACAAAGCATACACGCACACGCACAACACACAGCATACACACACATACACACACGCACAACACACAGCATACACACACATACACACACACAACGCACAGCATACACACACACACACACAACGCACAGCATACACACACACGCACACACACAGCACACAGCATACACACAGCATACACACAAATACACACACACACAGCACACAGCATACGCACACACACAGCACACAGCATACACACACACACAGCACACAGCATACACACACACACACACACCGCTAATTCTTGCATATCAGACATATCTGTTGGGCCTTCATTAGATGTGTATTCATTGGATGTGTTAGAGTTTACATTTTCATTTTGTGTTTGCGAAAATAAACGATGGGGTGTGTGTGTGTAAGGTGTGTGTGTGGGTAAATCAAAGAGGGGCTTAGTTAAAGTAGTCCACACATTCAATGGTTTGAGTGTGTGTGTGTGTGTGTAGTGGCGGAGAGAGCGTGAAAATGTGGATGGGAGGATGTGTGTAACTGCCTTGTTTGCCATAGTGTGTATATTGGGAGGGGGAGAGATATGTGTGTGTGTGTAAATGTATATATATATATATATATATATGTGTTTATATAAGTATATGAATATATATATATGTATATATTTATATGTATGTGTGTGTATGAATATGTATATATGTGTGTGTATATGTCAATGAATATATATATATATATATATCTATATATATATGTGTGTGTGTATATATATGTAAATCAATTAGATTTTTGAATGTTTAAAGGTGTGTGTGGCCTTGAAAATAGATCAAAGTATGTAAATCAAATGTAGTTACAATGAGATGTGTGTATATGTTTATCTAGATTGTGTGTATATGTTTATCTAGATTGTGTGTATGTACAGTATTATGGGGGGAGAAGGGTCAGAGGGGTAAATGTGTTTATTATATTTTATTAATTAAATTGAATTATAAATTGATTTTTAAAATGGAGGAAGTTTAATATATCTTTAAGAATGTTTAAATGTGTGTGTATATATATATATATATATATCTTATAAAAAATTGAAGATGGATATATAAGGAAGAGATGTGTAAGTTTTAATATTTTGGGGCTATGTGTGTGTATATATGTATATATATATATATATATATTTATGGGTGCCTAAAAAGCTCTTGTGTGTGTGTGTATATATTTGTATATGGATTTATGTGTGTATATGAATGAGCGTGAGTGTTTGTTGATTGTAATGTATGAAATATGGTGTTTGTGTGTATATGTGTATGTGAGTTGATTGTATGTGGAATATATAATAAATACATCGTGTGTGTATGTGTGTGTGTTTGCTTATTTAGATGTTAGTATATTCATGTATTCAAAAAAGTTAAGTGAGAATAATTATAAATGTGTGTGTATTCATTATTGAGATGAATTGATTATGTGTGTAAATTGAGTATTTAAACTATTACACAAAATAACATAACATATATATAGCCTATACCTCTAATATACTTTACACACATTAAATTTACATACACACACATCAATTTTAATGTATAAAATATTTATATATATATATATTCATAATATAAACTTGCACACACACACACAAACACACATTGATCTCAATATATATCAATTTGTATGTGTTTATAGATATTTATGCTATGTGTAAGGACACACACACACACAAATATATATATACACACACACATGTATGTATATATATGTAATGTGTAAATATATATATATGTGTGTATATATAATTAATAGTGAGTCTAGTTAAATTAAATTCAAATAAAACTCGCATTATTAAAATTAAAAATTTGGCAACAAAATTCCTTTGAATTCCATATATATATATATATATGTATATATAATATATATTTATACACATATCAAAACACATGTTAACACACATATTTATACACATATTAACACACAAATTAAAACAAATTTACACACATATATACATACATATTTACAAACATAACCTTATATATACAACATAAGATTTTAATAAAAAAATATAGGCACATATTTATAAATAAGATATATACATATACTCATTAGTATACTGCATTATAATACATTATATTAATTTATTAATCTATATAGACACACACACACATAAACACAAATGTATCAAATATATCATAAATAAACAGACACACATACACACGGACACACACACACATAAGCACAATGTATCATATATCTCATAAATAAACACACATACATACACACACACACAACACACACACACAACACACATGCACACAACACACATACACACACACACACACAACACACACACATACACACACACACATACAAAACACACACATACAACACACAGACACACACACACATACAACACACATAAACACACACACATATATATACACACACATACACCATGCCAACTAAATTAGATGTGTGTAGGCCTACAGGTACACCACTTAAAGCAATTGAAAAATTACACATTTTACCACTCGATGATCGCCTACAAAACGTAAAACTTTTAGAGGGCCTTAGAAATTTGATGGGCCAAAACAAACAAATTTTTAAAAACTGTGTAATACAATTTTCAGATAGTGTGTGTGGGTCTACACACGCTACCCTTTATAATGTTTGGCCATACTCATCAACTCACACACATACAAACAATTCATTACAAAATTCACACACACCCAATATAATACCTAATTCGTCACAAACCGCACACACACCCAATTCGTCACAAACCACACACACACCCAATTCTTCACAAACCACACACACACCCAATTCACTACAAACTATACACACACACAATGTAACACACACACCCAATTCATTACAAACCCCACACACACACACACAAAATCTTGAACATACTTCTCAGATACTAAAGACAACATACACCTCACACACACACACTACTGATCCAACCAAAACATATCAAACACAAGATATAGACATCATTACACATACCCCTGAAGCTACACACACAGAAACACACATATCTAATTTAAATGAACAATTATTAGAAAATGATATTACACACACAATAGAGGTGAGTTTTACTCTATATAAACACCTACTCATCACACAGATACAATATATATACACTTAAAGCCTTGTCTATTGTATCAACACACAAACCTACACACAATATCTTATATTTTAGTCAAAATTTACACATTTAAACCTTTTAAAATCATCATATATGACAGGCGTGTGTACAAGACTCTGAATCTACACATTATCAATCTCCTTTACACACCAATGAAATACACTCTGATTCTCAACACACACACACACATCAGACAACACTTTCTTCAATCACATCTCCAACTAGTAGCATACACACACACCTCAATCATTCAACCTCTACAACAATACCTATACACACTCTCCATACACAAGAGATAGAATCACACACACACACAGATATCACTAACCAATCGAATAATCCCCCTAATACATTCTCACCTACTCAGTACACAACACACACACCCACTGTATCAACACACACACCAACACGATCAATACACGCACCTACATTATCAACCTCTACCCCATACACACCTAATCAATCTACGCCATCACACACACCTCAAACAAACTATGTACATACACCCGTACACACACCACACACACACACTCAATCAACACCTATTTTAGATACAGAGGGTGTACACACACATATTATAGCAAGGTATATAGTGATTGAGTGTGTACCACACATTGGTTATTTGAGTGAGGAAACAATGATATATACAAATGGTGAAATTATAAAGGAGTTAAATAAGATACAATTATTCGCACTCATTAATAGAAATTCACACACAAGTAAAATGTGTGGATATTTTGCTTACCCCAACACAATTATAGACCGTAATGATAGTGTGTGTAAATTAAGTAAGGAATTAAGGCAAATGTATGACTATATAAATTATGGTACAGAAATACAAGACATGGGTGATTTAGCCTTTGTAATGATGAATCATTTAGAGGGCCATGTTACACACCAAACTGATCATCCCTTTTACTATCGAACCTATGATGATGGTTCACCCAAATGTGTACACACACGTATTCATAGTGGGGTTACACACACTCATCTTCAGGGTAGAGAGGATACACACACACATACTTATGAGGATACACACACACATATTCATGAGGATACACATACTCATGAGGATACACACACACATACTTATGAGGATACACACACACATATTCATGAGGATACACACACACATATTCATGAGGATACACATACTCATGAGGATACACACACACATACTCATGAGGATACACACACACATACTTATGAGGATACACACACACATACTTATGAGGATACACATACTCATGAGGATACACACACACATACTCATGAGGATACACACACAAGTGTGTGTAAAGGAGATGGAGTGAGGGATGATAAATATATGTGTAAATCGAGTGAGGCGAATAGTGAGGAGATTAGGGGAGATGTGTGTAGAGAGAGTCAAAGTGTATATACTGAAATGTGTAAAGAAGATAATGATAATGATGAGGTGTGTGTAAGAGATATGATAGATATAATGAAATCAATCAACACACATATAACAGATACACATGTGTGTAATAATAATATACAATCAATGAGAGAGGGGTGTGAAGAAATACAAAAGGATGTGTGTGATATAAATAATAATGAATCATCTATACGTGAGAGAAAAATGGTAAGGGTAAATCACAAAAGGTATGAAATATATAAACAAAATTCAAATGTGTGTGCACATAATAATAGTAATAATATAGGGCCAAATATACACACACAGGATGAATATAACTATACTAGTGATGGTTCATCAAATGAATCATTCCTTGATATATCTTACCCTTTACAAATTCAAATTAGGAGGGATCCACACACACACACCTATAATCAAGATTTAATTAAACTTGATCTTACACACACACACACATCACGTAAAGAGTTACACATTAAAGATTTATATGAACACTATGTTTTACCCTATTTTTTACAACACCCAAATGAGGCTGTTTACGTTGGCTCAGCCCTACACATTTTTGATATACCCTTTCTTGTATGGTCAACTGACCCTCATAACAAACCTGGCATTATTAACAATAAAACGGTACATACACACACACACACACACACTATTATATATATAGAGTGTGTGTTTGAGAGGGAGAATTGAATATATATCATGTGTGTATGTGTATGGGTGGAGTGTAATATATATATATATATATTGTTTATGTAATTCATTAGGATTAACTTTGATTATAATGCATGTTTGTATACGTGTGTATGTATGTGTGTGTATGTGTGTGTATGTATGTGTGTGTTGAGTTGATTTAGGTAATGTTGATTGTAGTTAAATTATACTGAGTATATATAGGTTGTAAGAGTAGATTAATTGATGATTTCCCTCAATATAATATATATATATATAGTGTGTAACCTAAACAATGTTTATATATGGCTTAACTACTTCATATGAGCTATTTGAGAACTGTATATACATTATATATATATGTGTGTGTATAAATCTATAAATTATATAAATAGGAAATCTATTTAGATATTGACCCATATGGTGAATATAGACGTATACACATTTTACCCTTTGAAGATACTCTACCTACCTATGAAGAAACAAATATATTTGAAGATGTGTTAAGGCCTTATATATTATCACACCCATGGAAAATTTACACACAAGGTGAAATAATTCATTATGCAGGTGTAGAATTTAAAGTAGTAGCTACTGAACCATCAGCCCCTCTTAATGGAGGGGCACGAATTGGTCAAGACACCACCATACACTATGAAGGTATATGTGTGTATGTATTATATATAGGTATTATGTGTATGTATTATGTGTGTGTGTGTATGTGTTATATGTATATGTATTATGTGTTATGTGTATGTATGTATGTGTTATATGTATTATGTGTTATGTATATGTGTTATGTGTATGTATTATGTGTGTGTGTGTATGTGTTATATGTATATGTATTATGTGTTTGTATTATGTGTTATGTGTATGTATGTATGTATATGTGTTATATGTGTATGTATTATGTGTTATGTATATGTATTATGTTTTATGTGTATGTATGTATGTGTATGTGTTATATGTGTATGTATTATGTGTTATGAATATGTATTATGTGTTATGTGTATGTATTATGTGTTTGTATTATGTGTTATGAGTGTGTATGATTTCAAAAACCCATTAAATATATTGATACACAATAATTCACACATATTCATTTAAACACAATTACTTATCATTACCTACACACACATATATACACACTTACACATTAGGTTCATTAGTACCTTCAGCAATGGATATATTACCCGATAGATGGGCACGTACAATTCGTTCACTACCCATTGAATTACAGTGGTATTTTGTTATACAAATTTTATCGAGGGTAGACCCTTCTACATTAGATAGGATAAGGCCACGTTTGGGTATAGGAAATCCAGATAATGAAAATATGAAATTTATTGAAAAAATAGAGAAAAAAAAGGTTTTGTTTGATATAGAACGCTACAATATATTCCTACAAAAAAGGTTATCTAATGAGCTTCAAAATGATACACATCATGTTAAGGATACAATAGCTATACATCATATAAATGATACACATAATCAAGGTAACACACATAATATTGATGATACACATTATCAAGGTGATACACATACACCTCTTATAAATACTCACCAACTGGTTAAAAATACACAAGAAATACCTATCCAAACTGAAGATTGTCTTTGTCCTCCATGCCCTCCAATTGAACCGGGCATCCCTCCTATTAGGAAAGACGGAGGTATTCCTCAGAATGAGGGAACTTCAAAACCTTATACTGTTAATCAAAGTATACATCCTAAAGATCGAATTGATCATCCATATCCTTTAAACAAGATAGATCAAACACACACATCATCTAATATACATAATAATTTGAACACATTATCTAATAATCAAAATACACACACATCATTATCTAATTTACACACATCATCTAATATCCATTATAGTAGAGACACTACAAACGATACACACACAAATACATCACCTGTATGTACAGTGTGTACATTAGAAATTGATCAAGGTGAAGAATGTTTAAATTTACCCTGTTATCATATCTTTCATTGGAAATGTTTGAAAAAATGGTTAAAGTTTAGCCTCACATGTCCCAATTGTAGGTGGAGTTTAAATACATATGGAGAAAATGATTTCAATCAAATTATGTTTGAATTTCCACACACACACTCACACACACCTATACACACAGACCCTTCAAATGCATCTACAACTATTAATTCACCTACAAATACTGTATCATGGATTAATTCTTTAACTGAATGGTTTATGGGTAATTCATAATATTGTGTGTGTAATGTTTTATAAGTGTAGTTGTATGTATATGATTATATTGGTATATATAGTTTTAGATGTGTGTGTATATGATTGTAAATGTTTATGTATAATTGTGAGTCTATCTGAGAGTGGATTTAGATGGTATATGTGTATTTAAGTAATGTATAGCTTTTTTTGTGTGTGTGTATATGTAGAATAGATTATATATGTATATTATAAAATTTCAAAGTTTGATATAATCCTAGCTATATGAAATGTGTGTGAGTGTGAAATTTGATTTGTTAAATATACAATAATAATTGGGTATAATACTGATAAATTTTGGTAATGTCTAATTATTGTAAATATTAGTTTTATTTGTAAAATAATAATAATTTTTGTGTAAAACAGATAAAATAAAATAAACAAACTTTGTGTGTAAATATATATATTTCAAGATAGCTTATAATTTCAATTTTGACCTGTTTACATATATACGTATATATATGTGTATAAATATAATGTATATATAATGTGTAGATATAAATATAATATGTATATATATAAATGAAGTATATAGAATATAGTCCAATATTATTAAACATATAAACTTTCTCACAATTTTTTTAAAAAATTAATTTAAATGTGTTAGTATATTTGATTAATTTTAGAGTTTTGTGTGGTTTATGTAATGGTGAATATATAAAAAAATCCAATGTTTGAATATTGGAAATATAAACATTTTATGTATAATTATAATTTTTCTTTTTAATTTTTCTTTTAATATTTACATAAAAATAAATTCTAGAGTGTATATAAATGTGTGTATATTAGATGATTTTACTTCTATATATATTTCTTTCATATACACAATATACACATAAGTACAAACACAATTAATTGTATAAACAATATACATCAATGTCTATTATTAGAGGAGTATTATGTGTGATAATATTAAATCAAGACTAGTAATATTATAAAATTCAAATGCTAGTAACTGTTCATTGCTTTTTAATTATTTTTTTTTTCCTTCTTTAATAATTATATATTTTTAAAATGAAAAATGCAAGTGTGTAGTGTTATGTGTGTATGTGTGTATGTGTTTAGTGTGTGTAACATAACATAACAAATCATAATCTAAAATAATATAGCATAAAAAGAAAAATATAAAATATAATCATACGTGTAATCATAATAGTGTGCATTGTTATTATTATCCAATTGTATTATATATAAACAAATATGTATACAAATAAAATATAAAATGATATATAATTGTTTATGCAGAATTGGTTAAGAATTCTTGTGCGGGTGTATAGGGGAAGTTAAATGTTTCAGCTACTGCTTTGTGTGTAACAATACCATTAGCTATATTTAAACCACCCATAAGCGTTGCATTATCCATACATGCTTTCTTATAACCTTTACAAGCTATTTGTAGGCCATAACTTACAGTAGCATTGTTAAGGGCCATAGTAGATGTTCTAGGTACTGCACCAGGCATATTACCTACACAATAATGTACTATGTCATCTACTATATATGTAGGGTTATCATGTGTAGTTGGTTTACATGTAGCTATACAACCACCTTGATCAACAGCTACATCTATAACAACTGATCCTTTTTTCATCTTAGCTAAATCATCTTTATATAATAAAGTAGGTGTAGCTGCACCTGCAACTAATACAGCACCTACAACAAGATCAGCTTCTGAAATTTCCTTCAGTAAATTGGCTCTATTATTATAAACAGTTTTAACATTTGCAGGTAATGTATTATCTAGATTTCTTAGTGTGTTCATATTAATATCCATAACCGTGACCATAGCTCCTAAACCAGCTGCCATACGAGCAGCATTTGAGCCTACTGCACCACCTCCTAATACAACAACTTTGGCGGGAGGTACACCAGGTGCACCAGAAATCAACACACCACTACCACCATATTGTTTTTCAATGTATTTTGCACCTTCCTGTATAGACATACGACCCGCAATTTCAGACATAGGCATTAATAATGGGAGTTGTTTATCTGCAGTCTGTACGGTTTCATATGCTATACATACTGCATTTGTTTTCATCATAGCCTTTGTTAACCCTTCATCTGCTGCGAAATGGAAATATGTATATACAACTTGATCTTGTTTAATCATATCATATTCTTGAGGTTGTGGTTCTTTAACCTGAAAAAAATTTCTTTTAAATTATTTTT
>JADHZB010000318.1:0-19085 GCA_015657535.1 Nephromyces sp. MM_2019 | reverse complement strand
ACACACACACACACACATACACATTTACAAACACACACACACACACACACACATACACATTTACAAACACACACACACACACACACACATACACATATGTACATATTAATGAGCAGAAATCCACATATACACAATTAAGCACACAAACATAAAGATTGGATACACACACACATAAACTTTACACCTCTATATATTACACACATGTATATATAGCTTAGAACTTGCTACACAAATATAGGCTATATTCATGCATACGTACAAAACCTATATCTACAGGCAAAATTGTTTATATTATATAAACAAACACGCACACACACTTTAAATCTACCCACAAAATAGTTCATATCCACACATGCTGAAACTAACATATTCACGCAGTTAACTTACATCTACACACACACACCTTTCACATTACACACACACACCTTTCACATTACACACACACACACCTTTCACATTACACACACACACCTTTTACATTGTACATACACACACCTTTCACATTACACACACACACCTTTTACATTGTACACATAGACACAAGCTCCTATACATAACCTATATCTACACACACGTAGATTAAATTTTGATATATACACCAATACATTACCACACATAATCTACACACACAGGTTTATAGTAATACACACACTAATTTACATAGCATTATATAAAAACAATGAGGAGTATGCACACACACATATATCCACAACACAAACAAAACACACCTATCTACACACATACCTATTGAACACACACACACACAAACTTATATAAGTATATAAAAGTGTTGAAAGGTATAATTACACACAAATAAATGCACATCTTTACAGCGTGGAAAACTATAGACCACATAGACCCAACACTAGCACACACACACATATAAGCACACACATATACACACACATACACACACACATACACCTACACACACACACACATACACACACACACACACACATACCCACACATATATATATATATATAATATTTTGTGATAACTTATAGGAGTATTCAAATTTTATTTTAAATAATTAATTACAAGTATAAATATAAAAATTGGAAATATATTTATACATATATATGTATGTGTGTGTATATATTTATGTCTGTGTATGTATGTGTGTATGTGTGTATGTGTGTGTGTATGTGTGTATGTGTGTTTGTATGTGTGTATGTGTGTGTGTATGTGTGTATGTGTGTGTGTATATGTGTATGTGTGTATGTATGTGTGTATGTGTGTTTGTATGTGTGTATGTGTGTGTATGTGTGTGTGTGTATGCATATAATTGAGTGATATTAGTGTGTGGGTCTGTGTGCGCTTAAAGGGTTTGTATGTGCGAATGTGTTTAAGTGCTTTAGTGTGTGCTTAAATATATGTGTGTATGTTTATGTATGTTTTCGTGTGTATGTTTAAATGTGTGTGTGTACGTTTAAACGTAAATTGATTTTATGTATATATATTCAATTGCGTGTGTGTGTATGCGTGTTCAAATATGAGTGTATTCAAATGTGTACTTGTGTATTCAATTGTCTGTGTAAATCCAAATGTGTGGGTGTTATGTATTCAATTGTATGAGTATGTATTTAAATGTGTGAGTGTGTATTTAAATGTGTGTGTATGTGTTTAAGTGTGTGTGTATCCAAATGCGTGTGGGTATTTATCTAGTGTGTGTGTGTATATTTTCAAATTGTGTAGATGTGTAGTAAAATGAACAAGTATAGTTTAGGCCCATTTTTCATTTTACAAATTACAAGGAATTTATTGGCTTGCTTTTCCCACAGAAACACAAAATAACATTATACCAATTTCTCATTTTTTACACATTTTAAAAATTACACACACATATACATTCTAACAGAAATCCTTTTTCATACACACAACCATATATTTAGATATAACACATACCCCCTTTTTATCTAATCCTTACTAGTTTACTCTAAAGTAACACATCTTGAAAACACACACACACACTATATATACACACACACACACACTATATATATATACACACACACACACACACTATATATATATACACACACACACACACACTATATATACACACACACACACACTATATATATATACACACACACACACACACTATATATACACACACACACACACAATTAATCACTGTGAAATCCCCTTGTCTTTATTTAAATTTTCATATTGAATTCGCAACTGTGTAAAGTTTTACAGTTTTAACTACTTAACATTATCCACTCCATTCATAAGAGGTATGTGTGTGTGCACATATCACTATAATTCACTAATTTTATACCTGCGTGTGTGTGTCTGTGTGTATGCGTATGTCTGTGTGTGTGTATACCTGTGTCTGTATATGTGTATGTTTATGTATGTGTGTCTGTATGTGTGTGTGTGTATGTGCGTGTGTGTATGTGTATGTATGTGTGTGTATATGTATATGTTGCGTCTGTGTATATTTTGTTTGTGTGTGAGGATAAAACATATATTTTTGTGCATGTGCATTGTTAAATATATGTATATATGTTTCTAATAGATAAATGTGTCTAACTATATATGTGTATCTTATTATATATATATATATAGTATTTAGATATCACACATTTAAGATGATATATATGTTAAGCTATGTATATCACCGGATAGCTTACTTTCAAAACATATATATGTGTGTGTGTGTGTATGTGTATATGCATGTGTGTGTGTGTGTGTGTGTGTGTGTGTATGTGCGTGTATGTGTGTTTTGTGTATGTGTGTGTGTTCGTGTGTGTATATCTATACAAATACACACATTTCTTTATGTTAAATATATATGTAGATAATTTTGAATTCGCACCGACAAGTTGTGTTTATGCAAATATTTAATAGATATCTCCACCTATTTTGAGGTGTGTATATATAAATATTAATTTTTGTGATATGTGTATATATAATTTGATTTGATATATCTATTTTAAACAGATTTGTTTGTATAAATATTTGATTATTCATATGGTATATGTTTAAGTTATGAATATGTTATTAATTGTATATATGGATGATTGATTAGATAAATTATATTTTATAATTGCACTCATTTATCTGTGTATAATACTAAGCTTAAAAGTAATAAGGGTTAATATAATATCACACAGACATACACATATACACACACAAATACAAATTTAATATATTTATTTAACTTATTGAATCGTTATATTAATGAAATAATATTTTTATAACCAATGATCTATCACTGATTAGCATTGTAAGTAATTTGAACCTTAAGCAATATCTCTCACACATATACACACTTATCTATTGTGTGTACATACTAAATAATAATAATATACCTACTCTAAATGATATATATATATATATATATATATATATATAGTATACATTCAAGTATATACAATACAAAGTTTAAACATTTTATTGAGATGATCTTAAATGATACATTAAGCTTACTCAATATACATATACACAATATATGTACACACATACACATATATAATTCCGCTATCCCCACGTTTTCCCCCTCCCTACACACACCCATATGTGTATAATTCCCCCCATACACACATGTGTAATTAATGATGTGTGTGTGACCATATAATATACCAGATGGAAGAATCTACTCAGTATAACCGACTCTCTACAAATACACACACACACAATGATGTGTCAGAATCACATGAAAATAACAATATGGAAGAACACACATCAACAGCTACATCTAGAGTATCAATTGAACAGTCAAGGATGATTATAAGATTAGATAAAGGTGTAAGTTTAAAAGTTGAAAAACCAAACAAATTAATTGCCTCTACAGCCAACCTTAAAATCAAATCTGACTACTTTGAACATAATATATCCTCTGATACTGATAAACCTGGAATTGTAAGTGTGTATGTGTGTGCATGTCTGTGTGTGTGTCTGTGTCTGTGTGTCTGTATATATATATATATATATATATATATATGTGTTTGTATGTGCGGATCCCTTTATATATATATATATATAGGTGTGTGTCTATATGTAAGTATTTGCATGTATGTGTGTATATGTATGTATGTATTTATATATCTGGATAATTATACATATATATATACATATATATATATATATATATACCTGTGTATACTCATGTTTAGATAAACACACACATACATATAGACGATTACATATAAATAAAATAATTTACACACATATTCCACAATGTATATATATACATATATACATTTTAAATCGTTTCTTAGAATCTTTATATACATATTTTTATATGCGTGTGTGTATGTGTAGGTTATGATTGATGGTTCAACAAACACACGGTATTTCCCAATACATTTAGAGTTATATGGTGTTGTATATACCAAGGGAAACTGCACACACATCCTTATGGGAGATGTAAAAAAGTGTAAAGTAACAAACAGGGCTTTCCCCTATCGTTATTGTAATAAATTTATGGCTAAGGCTGAAACAGAGTTATATAAACATCTTGATAGTGTTGAAAAATCTACAATGTATAGTGAAGATAATACACACACACAAACTCAAAGAAAGGAAATGCTCAATTCCCTTAAGGATAAATACTACAAAAAATTGCACACAAATGAATTGGGTAATACTGTTTTTCTAAAGGGGGATGATAGTTACACACGTTTGGTTATATCTGGGGGGGAAAGTATTGTCTTACACAGTGGTAAAGTTGTTGCCTGGACACTTGGTATAAGTTTTGAATACAAACGCTTTTGTTGTATTAAAATGGTTAGATTATATTACACACACACATGATGATGGGGTGGTGTGAAGTCTTATGTGTGTGTTTATGTATGTGGGGTTTTGTGTGTGTATGTGGGGTAGTGGGTGTGTGTGTGCGGTAGGGAGGGGTGCAAGGTGTATGGGGAGTGTCTATGGGGTGGAGGTGTGTGTGTAGAGTGGAGTGTGTATATAATTTAAAAATTGTGTCTTGGAGTGTGTATATTGTAGTATGCATGATGGAGAATATATATGGCAAATGTGTGCTCCAAACATGGTTTGATAATATATATATATATATATATATTATCAAACCAACTCATTCATCATAATTTATATATACTTACACATATACACGATAATATATACGCAATTCTACACACATATTTTCCTCTATAAACCATCCAATATGTACACACACACCTTATTTTAGGTATCAACAATCTATGCAAAGACAGCAGGTGTAGTTTGGATACATAACCCATATCGTGTACGTACAGTGCATGATTAACAATAATTTTGACACACAAAATTTATCAAAGATATAGATATATTGTATATATATAATAATACACACATTGTCTCTACAGAAATAAACACAGCTTTTATACAGAAGTATGAACAATGTATATATTATAACACACTTATTTTACAACTATAGATATATACCCACACATACACTCTATATATATATATATAAATATATATATAGAGAGAGAGAAAACCACTGTATAAAATCTATAAATACACACATCTACTACAAATAACCACCCACACACTCAATCTATAAAATTAAGTAGCTACACAGTTAATTTTCAAATTTAAAAGCAAACACACTATCAAAATAACTACACACACACACACTCAGCCTAATAATAGACATACAAACACATTCGATCTATTAAAATAAGCACACACTTCACCTATAGAAATATACACACATAGTGTAATTATCATATTATGTTATTTATATAGTCAACTCAATAATTTTTCATTTTTTTACATATCCCAACAACTTATGAACAACAAATTGAGATATAAAATCAGAATACAAATCTAGTATATTCGACTATATTACAGTTTACACATACATTATATATGTTTGATAATTAATTTAATTGATATATATTTAGAATTTCTAATTATACACACATTGTGCAGGGCGTGTTTGATACTACATACTTGTGAACTTAGTATTATTTAAATAAATATATATATGTGTGTGTGTTTGAGTGAATGTGTATCTGTGAGTAAGTGAATGTGCTTGTATATTTAAAAAATTATATATAAAAGTCTGTCTTGACCCAGGATATGTGTTTATATAATGTGTATATACTGTTATTTTAGCTTTGTTTTATATTTATTTTATTTAGATATATGTGTGTAAATTTCATTGAACTCAATACAGTTGAAATATTGCACATATATATATTATATATATACTTTTTATATGATTGACACAATTCACTATAAAAATTGATAAACAAACACACCTACATATTTATACATTATAAACTTAATCCACTACTAAGTTAAATATATATATATATATATGTTATCAACTCAAATCACTATTAAATTACATACATTTGCACACACACATATATATATATATTTATTACTACACACGAATAGATATATATATTAAGGGAAAATATAAATTTAACACAATATTAACTACATCTTAAATGTTATTTAAAAATAACTTTAAAAATTTGAGATTCTTTAACAATGTATTAATATTAACAAAATTCATATAATAATACACACACACTTATTTACACATTATAATATAAATAAGATATATGATGACCTACACACATTGGCAATAAGTACATGTTATTAACATTATACACACACTGTATAGTTATAAATATTGTATCATTCTATAAATACAACCACTAGATACTAGATATATATATAATGTCAATACAAATATACTATTTATGTATATACATTTTTGTCACACACAGTGTAAATATATGATATTATTTCCCACACTGTCTAAAGTTACACACAACGTAAACACTATACATATTTGTTATATGTTTTTAACTAATATTTAACACACACACAAACCTTAAATGAGTATGATTCAACACGTAGACAATATATATTCGATAATGACTACACATATAACAATATATAGTATTAGATCATGATTACACAAGCACAATTTATATTAAATTACAATTGCATACCCCCACACACACTATATAAACATTATACGCACGCAATACTACACATACTGTAAATTGCTTACACAAATAAAAGTTTATATATAATACAATAGAATCATTCTCCATAATCAAATCTTACAATCTTACGCTTAGAGTATGTTTAACCCATTGTTAAACACACGCTAACCACATTTCTAATTCTCACACATAATCAATACACACAATTTGTTAACTTCTTCTTCCCCCCAAAAATCTATACATCTCTCACACACAATCTTCCCATCTCCCTACCACCTCTTCTTATACTGTGTTACACACATCTGTTACCACATACTTCAAAACCCAATTACACCTTCACACTCACACACCCTTACACACACCTCTACATTAAATCACCTCCGCATACACTCTTACACACACCTCCACACATATTCTTACACACACCTCCACACACATTCATACACACCTCCACATTATTACACCTCCGCATACTTTCTCACACACACATTATTAAACCTCCCCCCCCAACTTTTCACCATGTCCTCCATTGGTATGCCGGGCCACCTATTGGCCTATTTCCAGTCCCGTCCTCCACTTGATTACCTTCCGCCTCTAAAGAAGCACAGCATGCCCAGTTATCAGGGTATGGCTACGTGTGTAAACCTCTTTGAAGACACACCGCCACCTCCAGTCATCCCCTACGAGACACCCAAGGAGCGTTATGTCCGCCACAAACACGAAAAGAGGAAGAAGCACGAGGAAGACAGGAGACAGAAGATCCAGAAATACTACCAGAGGAATTACCACACTACATTTCATACCAAGAATGCACACAGTACATTATTTGTGGGCCGCTTAAGCTATGAGACTACAGAGAAGAAACTTAAGAGGGAGTTTGAGGTATATGGACCTATAAAGAATATCCGTATCGTTTATGATTGGAATGGAAAGGCTAAAGGGTATGCCTTTATTGAATATGAAAATGAATATGACATGAAGGAGTCATATAAGAAATTGGATGGTAAGAAAGTAGATGGTTGGAGAGTTGTGGTTGACGTTGAACGTAACCGTACCGTTACGGACTGGCTACCACGATGTTTAGGAGGCGGTGAAGGAGCACCTCGGTGTGCAGACAAGAAAAATGGAACTACCCCACATTTACCTACACTTACACACACCTCATCTACACAGGATACAAGAGATACCTACAGAAGTGGAGGTGGGAGTGATCGAAAAATGAATAATGAACGACGTACAGGAGGCTATGATAGAGAACATGACCGCCACAGAAGGCGTAGTCCCGGACGCGATCGTAGGCCCAAAGAACACAGGGGGAGGCGGAGTCGAAGTCGTAGTCGTAGCAGAACACGAACACGGTTAGATACCTATTACAAATACTGTGTATATGGTGGGAGCGGAAGTGTGTGTGTTTGGTGGCAGTGGGGTGGGGGGGAGATATGTATATATACATATATATGAGTATATATACAATTGTATTTATGTGTATTTAAATTAATTTTGTTACATGTCATTATTATACCTAACAGAGATAGAAGACGTGATCATTAGACATTCCTGCTCAAACACATTGAAATACCAAAATTTATTATATTAGAGTTATTTAAATGTTAACTTATGACTTTATCAAATGCATCATCTATCGAATAATACACATTAATTTATCTGGATATACAATGTGTAAATTCACGATTCTTAAACAATGAACATACGCACTTACAAATACACCTATAGATATATATATATTTAAAAAAAAAGGATATACATATTTCCAATACACATTTATTTATGATTACAATTACCACACACACATGCACCTTAAGTTCACTCATTTTTTTACATACTCAACTCCACACACACATTATGATATATACCTTACTTTTAGTCAACCATTCCTAAACACACATTACAATACTTACTTTACTTTGATTTACACATTATTATACTTATGATAGCTTATAATACATACACATTTATTAAAAACATGCTATCCAAGTTCATTCTACACACACATTTTAAACTTTTAAAGAATTTATAAACAAGATTAAGGCTAATATTATATGTGAAAATTTTTCTGATTTTAAATAATTATATATATGTTATTTTGTGCTTTTGTTGAATACCTGTATATATATGTGTGTATTTCTCTTAACAAGTATACTATCACTGTTTTGAAAACTTGTTGTGTGTATGTTTTGCTTGACAATAATTAATTCATACAAATCAATGTTTAATGTATTGATGAGTTAGATTAGTGTGTTCAAATCTAAACTTCTAAAACAGTGTACAGTTTTAAATCACATAAACCTTATAAATTAACTTGGTTATTATTTACACACACACATATCACTTACACACTATATCTTCACATGAAATCTCTTGCACAATTCCTAGGTCTTGTACATCAAAAATCACATACATAATACTTTGCATATACATCGTTCACATGTATCAAATATCACACACAATATATATCTTAACATCATACATACACACACACTTCACACCACACACACACACTTCACACCACACACACACACTTCACACCACACACACACACTTCACACCACACACACACACATCACACCACACACACACATCAAACCACACACGCACACATCACACCACACACACACATCACATCACACACACACCAAGTAAGAGTACATGCTAATATTTATTAATTTTTAGTGGGAAATAAAAGTTGGGTTATTTATTTCAAATTTTTGTTTGAAAAAAAAAAAAATTTAAAATAAAAATCAAGTTTGACTTAAAATTACAAAAGATATATAAAGTAGTACACACACTATTTTATGTATATATATTTGTAAAAATATATATATATATATAGTGTTTAGAAAATAGATATGAAAATTGGATAAAGAAATTAAATAGCATATTTCAAATGGGCAAGTAAAAAATTCTCAAAATTATGTTTATTTAATATACAATATTTTTTTTTTAGTTTAAACTTGCTCTATAATTTACTTGCAAGTGTTTGTGTGTATATATAAATTGGAAATAGGGGGGGGTAGGGTAACTATATATATATATATTTATATATATATAGACATTTGTTTGTGTGTGTGTGTGTGTGTGTATGTATGTGTGTGTATGTATGTATGTGTGTGTGTATGTATGTATGTGTGTGTGTATGTATGTATGTGTGTGTGTATGTATGTATGTATGTGTGTGTGTGTGTGTGTGTGTGTGGAGGGGTAGTTGATTGGAGAGGGGGGAGAGAGGGGGATTGTTTTTTGGGTGTTTTTGTGTGTGTGAAATTGTATATATATATATATATATATATATTATAACAAGTGTAAATCTATATATAGAATTGTGTCTGAGGTAGTTTATATATATATGTGTATATATAGAAATATAGATTTTCTATAAGTTATTTATATGTATATATATATGTTTGGGGGAAAGGGGTGTATGTGTGTATTTATAATCCCTTTGTGTGTGTATATGATGAGTGTAAAAGGGTTTATGTATGTTTAAATCTTAACAATAGGTTATCCATACTGTCTGTGTATGATGTATATTTCAAATGAATAACTGATTGTTATAAAATAACTTAAAAGTTATTTTTTTTAAAAAAATAAGGAATTGCAGGCTTAGGGGGAAAATGAATAAAATACAATTTTGCTTTGATTATTAAATAAAGTTGTTCAATGTAGTAATAACTAATGAATTTATTTAACAAGTAGTGTGTGTTTAGTGTGTGTGTGTGTGTGTGTGTGTTGTGTGTGTGTGTGTAGTGTGTGTGTGTAGTGTGTGTGTGTGTAGTGTGTGTGTGTGTAGTGTGTGTGTGTGTAGTTTGTGTGTGTAGTTTGTGTGTGTGTAGTTTGTGTGTGTGTAGTTTGTGTGTGTGTAGTTTGTGTGTGTAGTTTGTGTGTGTAGTGTGTGTGTGTAGTGTGTGTGTAGTGTGTGTGAGGGGGGGGGTTCTTTTTTGTATGTGTATTGCTTATGTATTAAGTTTCATAATAAATATATCCAAGTGTAAAGAAAAATTAAAATAAAAAGTATATGACAGGCCTAAAGCAGTTATATACTATTTTATATATATATATATATATATATGTATGTGCGTGTGTATATATTAATCAAAGGGTTAGCATGATTATGTTAAATATATATGTAAATATATATATATAAGGGTAATGTGTGTGTGAAATATCAGGTCCTGCTAAAATCATGGAATTGGAGTGTGTGTCACAGTAGATGTTCAATAGTGTGTAAAGTATAAATGAATTAATTTTTTTTAATTACTAAACTTGAATAACCAGATTAATATATTGACTAGAGGTTTATCCGAAATTATTACAAGTGTGTGTGTGTGTGTGTGTTTACCAAGTTTAACAAGTATTCGTCATATCAAAAATGTGTATAATTCATTGGGGATTTTTACTTGAATAAACGTACACAGTGCAAATGTGTTGTGTATGTGTGTGTGTGTGACGGCCTCCATGTGATCAGATCATGCAAGTTGATATTTATACAAAATGTACACACATCTTCAATAAATATATTTATATATATTTATATAACCAGAATAACATAAAAAAAATTTTAACAGATAATCTGGTGTAAATCATTCTCATTCTAGTTCTACACACAGTCACCACATATACACCCAAATTCAACCCCTGTTAGAACAGAGTAATTACATCAAACACACACATATACATATACACACAGCTTCAATCTTATATATACAATGTGTGTGTTTATGTGAGTTGTGTGTGTGCCTTCGTGTGTTGCTCATGTGTGTGTGTTTGTATTGTGTGTATTTTGTGAATGTGTTGTGTGTATATATTGTGTACGTGTATCTTTTATAGGTGTGGGTGTGTGTGTTTTATAGGTGTGTGTGTTTTATAGGTGTGTGTGTTTTTTCTATAGGTGTGTGTGTAGTTTTTTTTTAGGTGTGTGTGTATTTTTTTTATAGGTGTGTATGTGTGTGTGTCTTTTATAGGTGTGTGTGTGTGTCTTTTATAGGTGTGTGTGTGTTTTTTTATAGGTGTATGTGTGTGTCTTTTATAGGTGTGTATGTTTTGACTAAATATACATATAAATATATATATATATATATGTGTGTACAAGGTGTGCGTGTAGTGTGTGTGTTACAATTTTTCCATCTTTTGGGCCACAACTTTGTTGTTACTCTTACGTAATTGTTCACGGTCAAATGCCTTATAATCGAATGTGCAACTGTGTTCTTCTGCAGGTAAATGTCGACTACAAAAAACGAAATTACATCGACAACTTAACCCTAATAAACCCACTTTTTTATTACATTTCCAACAGCGTGAAAAATCAGTTTGTTTGGGGGGTGTGTTATCTGTAGGTGTGAGTTCAACAGCACAGTGTGTGCAATGTGTAGTGTGGGGTCTTTCTGCTATATAGGGCCTATTATCAAGGTGTGTACAGGGTGTAGAAGGGCTCATATTAACTGTAGGTTCTATTTCTGTCTGTTTAGGTGTATTACTTGTATCTATAGTGGTAGGTGTATACCGATTACATGGAGAGTGTGTATCCCTAGAGGTGTGTTTATCCTCTGTGTGTGTATTCGAGATTTGGGTCCCATCCATAGTGATGGTTGAGGCAACATGTGTGGGGGGGGGAGAGGACAGAGATGTGTATAAATCAGAGTGAGAGTGAGTTTGTAAAAAGGGAGTAGGAGGGCTAGAAGAAGAGCATATAGATGAATTTCTGTGTATTTCCTTCTTGATATCTGATGAATCATTATTTATTATATTGAAATTATCAGCTTGTGAGGAGGATAAGGTATTGTTTGTTTCCATACGAGGTGTGTGTGTAACATTGGCACCCTTCTCTTGTATGAAATCGTTATAACATTTTGAACATAAATTGTTGTTTGCAGGGTTTCCATAGAAGCCGCAATTTTTTGCACACAAAACGGGCCTAGACTGTGAAATATGTGTGTATACGTGTGTGTAGGTATAGTGTATAATGTGTAAAGTTTAATGTGTAAAGATTAATGTGTAAAGTTTAACGTCTGATGGGAGAGGTTGTTTGTTTTATGTATGTATACGTATGTGTGTGAAGCTTATAAGTAAAGTTTTATAAAATATATCGAGGTTTATATATATAATAATTTCAAATACATTCAAAATTGTTTAATGTATATACAAATCTCGTTCAATTTAAAAAATTCAAATGTATGTGAAATTATGAGTTGTCGCATAAATGTATAAATGAGGCAAGAATTGTGTGCGTGTGTGTTCGTGTCTGTGTGTGTAAATTGTATACTCACAGGCTGTTCTTTCTGTTCAGAACTCATAGTGAAATGTCAAATATACTGAGGAAGTATTAGTCTGAATGACACAAATTTACACATAAGTAATAAATTATTATATATATATACATATGTACAAAGGTGTGTGTGTGTGTGTGTGTGTGTATGTATGTGTTAATTCAAGTTATGTCTGCAAGACAAGGTGAATATCGTAGTTGAAAAGATAAGTATATGGGAGGGTATATAGTGCTTTTGATTGTGTGTGTGTGTGGAGATAATTCAATTTTACAAGATCTGAGTATTATGGTGTATAAATATTTAACTAACATTTACAAGCCTGAAGGTGTGTGTGTGACGATTAGACTTTGCCAAATTTTTGAGAAGGATGGTGTGTGTAGTCTTTAGAAACAAGATGTATATATATATATATACAATAATAAAATAGTGTGTGTGTGTATGGACAAGTTTGTTTTTAATTAAGAATCGTTTTAATGAAAAAAATACATTACTAAATTGGTCAAATATAATGCACTACAAATAAATAATGTCTACATATATAATATTATGTGTGTGTATATATGTAAATATATACAAGGTTTTCTTAAAAGAGATAATATGTGTATGTGTGTATATGATTTGTTAGAGTGAGGTAGGGGGTGGGTGGAGTAAGGTGGGGAAGAGTATGGGACGTATGAGTGTGGGACTTGTGTATGTAGGAGGATGTGTGTAGGGAGATTTGAATGTGTAGGGAGATGTGTGAGTGTAGGGGGAGGTGTATGAAAGTCCGTTTGTGTGGGAGTGTATGTGGTAAAAAAGTTATTATGTGTGCTCAAGTGTAGTTGACTGAGGGAGGAAGATGTGTTATGGATGAGAAAGTTGGAGGAGAGTGTGTAAAGAGAGATTAATTCGTGTCCAGATAATGTATGGGAGGAATTGTATTAGGTATGTAGGTGTGTGTGTGTGTGTTATATATATATGTATATATGTGTATATATGTGTGTGTGATGTCACAGTTGTCAATAATTGTGTTTATAAATATGTAGCTCAAAAAATATATGTCCTCCTATTTGAGGAAAAGTAAGGATGTGTGTATCCTCCAAATAGTAAATTAGTGGACAAGTTAAGATGTGTGAAATGTGTATGGAAAGTGTCTGAAATGTGTGGAATGTGTGTGAAATGGGGGTTGAAAATATGACGAAAAAATGTAAAATGTGTGGAATGTGTGTGGAATGTGTGTGGAATGTGTGTGGAATGTGTGTGGAATGTGTGTGGATTGTGTGTGGATTGTGTGTGGAATGTGTGTGAAATGGGGGTTGAAAATATGACGAAAAAATGTAAAATGTGTGGAGGAAGGACGTTTTATTTATAAATTAAATTTGAAAATTTTTAAATTACTGTTTTTGATTTGAATATAATTTTATTTTCGTATGTTTGTGTGTTTTGAGTGTTAATGGTTTTTTTTTTAGGGTGAGCGTGTATTTGTGTGGATATATATTTTGTATGTGTTTTGTGTGTGTATTGTTCTTTCTTTAACTAGTGTTTGTTTTATATAATCATTTCAATGTACAAAATGAGTTGTCGATTATAAAATTAAAAAAAGTGTAGCGTGTGTGATTTTGTGTGTGTGTTTTTTTGTGTGATTATGTATATATTTAATCTATATGTGTAAAATATATATATATAAGGTGTCTGTGTTGTGTATGTAATTTGTATATGTATATATATTGTGTTTATATGGTTTATGAGTGTATATGTTATGTTATGTTTGTCTATGTGTGTATTTGTGTGAGGTGTAATTAAGTTTTGTGTGGCAAATTAAGTGTGTAAAAAAGTGTCGTTGGAATGTGGGGTGTGTATATATATATGTGTGGTGAGTGTATATGTTACTTAATAACAATTTGCGTTGTGTGAAATTAAGGGGGCAATTAATGCTAGGTTGTGTCATGAGTTGGGTAAATAGTAGGGTGGGGGGCTGCGTGTGTGTATATGACTGTGTGTATGTGTTAACCGTGTGAATGAGTGTGATTTATGCGTGTGTGATTTGTGTGTGTGCGATGGTGTATGAGTGATTTGCTTTTGAGTGATTTGTGTGTGTGTGTTTTAATATGTGTGATATATATATATATGTATATATATATGTGTGTGTGTGTGTATGTGTGTGTGTTTTATTTGTGTATGGTAAGATATGAGCTGTGTTTGGTGCCGTAGGTATGCTAGGAAATTTATATAATTGTGAAATATGTGTGTATGTGGTTTTTGATCGTGTATATAAAGTGTGTGTGAACTTTTGGTGCGTGTTAAGGATGTTAGGGATAAGGCGTTTTTGTGTGTGCTTTTGTGTGTACAAGTATGTTTTCTGCTTTTATATATGCTTATTTCTTGGTGTTTTTATGTGTGTGTATGTTTAGAGTATATGGTGTGTGCAAATTGGACAGAATTTTTCGTAGCGCTTTGTTTAATTAAAACAAGCTAAATATTACAAAGCGATGATTTAGCTGTGTGTATGTGAGTGGTGGGGGGGAAGTAGATTTGTGGGGACTGCAAAGGGATGTATGTGTGTGTGCATTTAGTTTTTAAAATTTATTATATTCGTAATGTTATTTAGTATACAAAATGAATTATTCTATTTTAGCACAGACACAAAGGATATATATATATATAAATTGTGTAAGCTAATCATATTGCATTCGTGGCCATATCTCTAAAAATATTTGCATGTGATAAATATATATCGTGGCTTTGTGTGTATGTGTGTATGTCTGTGAGTATGTGTGTAAGTATGTGTGTGTGTATATTCGTGTGTGTGTATATGTCTATTGGAGTGTTGTATAAATATGTATTGTTTTTTGTGTGGATGTATTTATGTGGCCGTGTGTGAGTATGTGTGCAATTAATTGTCAAAAAAATTAAATGCGCTGCTATGTGATTGTATGTGTTGATTGTGGGGAAGATGGTGTGACGGTGTGATTGTGTGGGTGATGCATGTGAGACGACTGTATGATTATGTTTGAATGATACAGTATGTGTGTGTGTGCTTTATTTTTATATAATTGGTCTTATGCTGTGGTTGTTTGAAGCACAGGTTATATTCAAGTGTGAAAATGCTTAAGCTAGGCTGTTGTGCATGCTTTTTAGGAAGGTTTAGTATGTGATTAACACATCTGTGTATGTGTGAGTGTGTGTATGTGTGTGTGTGTGTGTGTATGTATGTGTTTATGTGTTTATTTTTGATTGTGCATGTGTCTGTGCGTGTATGCATGTGTCTGTGCGTGTATGCATGTATCTGTGCGTGTATGCATATGTGTGTGTGTGCATGTGTGTGTGTATGCAAGTATGTGTGTGTGTATGCAAGTATGTGTGTGTGTGTGCGTTTTGACTATTTGTGCAAGAACTTTTGTAGACTTATTTAAGCTATATTGGTTTGCAAATTTCAGTTATATTTGAGCTCGTTTGTGTCGTGTTTTAAATGTGTGTAAGCGCGTGTGAGTATTCTATAATCTTAAGTTTATTTAAATCCTTTCGTTAAGTCATAAACTTTTGAAATCAAGTCAAAGCTACATACATATTAGTTTTGGCGTTTACACAAAAATATTCTTCAATAAACTTTTGTGTGCACACTTCTATCACAATTAAAAATTAACTTTCACTGCTGGAATTGAAGACAAGTGATGTTATGGACCTACAAAATTTTATACATTACTCCACTGTTGACTAAAAGCTAGTTTTAAGTCTAAAACTCGACATATAGTGATAGGCTGTTTGAGCTGATCGTGTGTGGGCTGTGTGTGTGTGATTGTGTGGAATTATCTGTGTTGTGTGTGATTGTGTGGAATTATGTGTGTTGTGTGTGATTGTTTGGAATTATGTGTGTAGTGTGTGATTGTGTGGAATTATTTGTGTTGTGTGTGATTGTGCGTGACTGTCTGTGATTGTGTGTGGTTTGTGTATGGATGGTGTAAGCGATCGTGTGTGAGTTGTGTGTAGTTAGGGTATGGAAAGTTGTGTATAAGATGTAAGATTGTGCGTGGGTTGTGTGTATATTGTGGGTACGTGATATGTAGATGGTATGTGGGTGGTGTGTAGTATATGTTTTTTTATTTATTGGTGCGTAGATTGTGTGTGGATAGTTAATGGGTAAAAAATGGTGTATTAGGTAGTAAGTTGATAGCGTGTAAGAATGTGTAGATATTTTAACTAGAGAATGTGTGAATATAGTATATATGCTCTCAGTTTGAGGTGCATATAGCATATATCAGAATTAATATTAGTGCTATTGTGTAAATGATTGGAAATATTTTTGTTTACATATTTGATAGTATAGAGATGATAGAAATGATTATAACTTAGGTGTCGTGTAGTATGTAATTGAAAACAAAGCTACTGCATGCTACAATTAAAAAATGTGTATAAGAAATAAAAGGAATTGCTTAAGTGTCTATTAATTACACTTATTATGTGTGTTTGATGCTAATAATAGTTTACGCATGTATGGTTTATAGATTTAACTTTTTATTTATATAAATAATGTGGGTTATATCTTAAATTCTTTTTAAACATAACCTTTCAAAAGGTTAAAATTCATATGTGTGTTAGGTATATGATATAGATATGTTAGATCAATACAAACATATAACAAACCTTGTAAAATTTTTATAATACGAATTTTGTTTGAGTTCTCTCGTCTGCGCTTAAACCTAATAAATATCAGTATTTCATCCCATGTGAGACGAAATTTTTTTGAATCAATTTATGCTCGAATAGCTTACAACTCGTGCAAATTAATTTGTAATTTTGCAAATCGATTGTGTACAATTCGTGTGAAATTTTGTATGTAAATTATACAGGCTGTTGTTGAGTTCAAAAGCTTGATCAATATGGTTGATTTTTACACACAATCCTTCACATGTGTGTAAAACCATTCGTTTTATGATGTTATACCATAACATAAGAATGAGTAAAAATAATCTGAATTTGTCAATATGAAAAAAAAAAAAAAATTAATTAATTTCTAGTAAAAATAAAAAAATATGCACCTGCTCACACACTGTGGGATGCAAAATAGAATATTCGTTATATTAGTATGTATGTTTATAGTTGTATATATAAGTATTATATACTAAATTTATGTTTTATCTTATTAAAACGTGTAGTGCCATGTAAAAAACACTAGTTTCTTTCGTATCTATCTTAGCCAAGTGTGTTTATATATGTTTTTTATTTCTGTGTAAATATGTATATACATGAAATAATTTTATAGTCAAATTTTTTTCTAATTAATTATAACACTTTTCTATATACTATCAATTAAAATTTAATAGTTTTTTCGAGTATCTCTAGTTGAATGTCAAAAGAGACTATGTGTAGGAATATATCTATCAAATCCTCATGTTGTATATCTAGATAAACATAGTATATAAGTGTATATATATATATAAAAGAAATCCTAAATTTATCTGTTATAAAGGGTATGAATTTTATAGTCCTTATAATAAACACAATTCTACTATATATATATATATATATATTATGTCGAAGTTTTTTTGAATTTTGCATTTAAATCATGCCACAACAATATATAAACTAATATGTGCAAAAAGCTTAGCTACTGTAATTTAATTATACATATATATCTTATATAGTTGAAACTTGTACTGAACAATGAATAATTTTGTTAGCTCAAACTATTTCTAAAACTGATATTTGATGTGTACAAGCTAAGGTCCTTAAATTACACATCTCCTAATTAAAATTAGGATTTATTTATGTTTCATTTAGGCTAAAGGAACTTTTGATTCTAAAACTTGTAAAACAAATCTGAATTCCTTTTTGTTGTATATTTTTCAATACAATATATATATATATGTATGTAATTTTACGTATATATATATATATA
>JADHZB010000317.1:0-26099 GCA_015657535.1 Nephromyces sp. MM_2019 | reverse complement strand
TGTGTAGGATCATGTGTGTGTGTAGGATCATGTGTGTGTGTAGGATCATGTGTGTGTGTAGGATCATGTGTGTGTGTATAATCAACTGTATATGAATTGTGTGTATCTGTATTTGATGTAGTAGTTGTGGATGTTTGACGTGATGCCTCTGTTGAACTATCCATGTGTGTAGATGTAGCTACATAGGTTACACACTCATTATATACACATTCTTCCATACACATAAATGTGTCAATTTTTACTAAATTAAATTGTTGTGAAGAAATATTATAAAATTCAGTGATTTTTGTAGGTACACCCTTATCTTCTTTAGTGTGTGTGTAAGGTAATAATATTGGGAATAGCCCTAATGGTGGCCACACAATTGCTAAACTTACTTCTTTATGTGTGTGTACCTATATCATATGTGTATATATATATGTGTGTGTAGAGAGTGTATAGTGTGTGTAGAAACTTTAAGGTGTATGTAAAATTTTAGTGTATGTGAATAATTTTTAGGTGTGTGTAGAAATTGTAGTATGCTTGGAATTGTGTGTGTAGGATGTGTTGGTGTATGTGGAAGTGTGTATATGTGGATTGGTGTGTTTAATTATATTTAAGAGTATATCTAAACAGTATGTACACTATGTATAAACTGTGTATAAACAATAAATAATTGTATTTAAATAGTTATATACTGTTTAGATATAAGGATGTATCAAATACACATACACACATATATACATATCAATCTATGTGTGTATAAGAATAATTAACAAGAGTATGTTATGATATCCATATACACACACATATACATACATACACATACACATACATATACACTTACATACACATACACATACACATACACACACATATATACTTACATACACATACATACACACACACACACACACATACACACACACACACATTCATACATACAGATATACATACACACACACATACACACACATACACACACACACACATTCATACATACAGATATACATACATACACACACACATACACATACACACACACACACATTCATACATACAGATATACATACACACACACATACACACACATACACACACAACGATCTTTCCCTATATAATCTTCGTATTCTCCCCCTCATATATATTATTACCTCATTATTAATCATAGTATCTGTAGTGTGTGTAAGTTCATTTTTTTCACATTGAACAAGCTTAAGTTGTTCATTGTCTGTGTGTAAATTTAATTCTTTACTTTCTTCAAGTGTGTGTGTGTGTAAATTTAATTTATACTCTCTAAGTTTACCCATCATAAATTTATATTCAAAACCACACATACAAAAATTAGGTGACGCTAAGAAACGCCTACCATTTTGTTCAATAAGTGTAAATAGGGGTAAATAGTGTGTGTACGTACAATCAAATAATAATGTGTGTGTAAGTTTATGTTGTTCTTTATAATATTTCCATTCTTTATCATCCTTAATATATTTAAAATATATACCCAACACATTTATACCTATTAATAAACAATCATATAAATCAGTAGTAAATGTTGATGTGTGTGTGTGTGTTAATAGTGTGTGTAAATTTTTTTTATTTTCTTCTAAAATAGTTGATATATTGGCATCATTTATATCATATTTGAAAAATATAGGTTCATTGTGTGTATCATTTACAGACAAAAATGGTATTAATTGTTCCCTTAAATGAGGTGTATTTATAAGGTGTATAAATGCCTTTGAAAATGCGTGTAAATCTTGTTCAATTTCAAGCATTTTAAGCATAATTTTTGTATAAAAAATGTGTGGTAATGGCCTTAAAATTGATGGTTTATCTTCATTTCCCTAAGTGTGTGTGTGTGTGTGTAATATGTGAATGTGTTTGGAGAGTGTGTGTGTGTGTGTGAGATGTGAATGTGTTTGAAGAGTGTGTGTGTGTGTGTGAGATGTATGTGAAATGTGTTATTCTATCAATCATATAGGTTAACAAATATAAATATATATATTATTACACATTGATATATTGATATAGATATACAAATAAAACTGTATAGATCTTCATATAATATAAAATGAAGCCTACACACACCCATAAACATCTCTTTATATCCATAGTGTGTGTATATTTTATATCAATATACCCCTCTTCCCACCACATGAAAAACACACACACATACACACACATACACACACACATACATACATATATACACACATACACACACACATACACACATACACACATACACACACATACACACACACATACACACATACACACATACACACACATACACACATACATACACACATACACACACACATACACACATACACACACATACACACATACATACATACAACACACACAACACACACATACACACATACATACATACAACACACACAACACACACAACACACACAACACACACATACACACACACACAACACACACACACACACACACAACACACACACAACACACACACAACACACACAACACACACAACACACACACAACACACACAACACACACACACACACACAACACACATACACATACCTCATTAGAAAAGGAGATAAGGATAAGTTTATCAAAACAAACAGTGTTTGCACGACATAATTTAATAAGCCAATTATATTCAGATTTACACATTTCAGGTGATATATCAAATGAGGGGAAATTAATTTGAGTTACACACGTTTGATTAACACTAAGAGATTTGAGGGCTAATTTTAAAGTGTTAAAACAAGGGGGAAGTGTATTTAATTTGAGTGTAATTAATGGATGAGTGTGTGAGGTATTATCAAATAGTGTGTGTGTATTTGAATATAATTGAAATCGAATATTTACTGTACTCATTTCATTAGGTTTAGGCCTATTTGAATTTTCTGGTTCATTGTGTAATAGTAAAAATGAATCACACACATTATAATCAAGTGGAAAATGTGTAGACCATGTTAACAGTGTAATTTTAATTTTATAATTATTGTGTGTAAACCATGCAACTTCATTCAATTTCAATGTACGTATAACACCCACCATTGGATGTAGAAATGAGTGTAATTTTGTATGTAGGTATGTGTATGAGTTTGTGTGTGAGTTTGTGTGTGAGTTTGTGTGTGTGTTTGTGTGTGAGTTTGTGTGTGAGTTTGTGTGTGTGTTTGTGTGTGTGTTTGTGTGTGAGTTTGTGTGTGTGTTTGTGTGTGTGTTTGTATGTAAATTTGAATGTGAATTTGAATGTGAATTTGAATGTGAATTTGAAGGTGAATTTGAAGGTGATTTTGTGTGTGGTGTGTGTATGAGCTCATTATCATTACACATAAATATTTCAGGTGTAGATGACCATAATGATATACCAAAACATACTTCAATATCATCCATTAATTTTACACACACCCATGCAATTGATTGAAAGGGTGGTTTCCTCCAACCTACACCCTTTTTAATTGTGTGTTTACACATAAAATTTTCTCTTATAGATGTGTACTTATCTTTTATATCAAATTCATTACACATTGTACCTATAGATTGTTGTGTGTATGTATCCATAGGTTGTTGTGAGTGTGTGTATAAATTTTCAACTTCATCTATACCAATCTCAACTGGTAATCGAAATACTGTATTTAACCAATGAGGCATGTGTGTTCGTGGTTTAGGTGTGCATGGTTGTGTGTGTGTATTATTTTCATCAATCTGTGTGCTATTATCTGTGTTTATTGTGTTATCTGTGTGTATTGTTTTATCTGTGTTTATTGTGTTATCTGTGTGTATTGTTTTATCTGTGTGTGCGGTATTATCTATGTGTGCTGTATTATCTGTATTTATTGTGTTATCTGTATTTATTGTGTTATCTGTATTTATTGTGTTATCTGTATTTATTGTGTTATCTGTATTTATTGTGTTATCTGTGTGTATTGTGTTATCTGTATTTATTGTGTTATCTGTGTGTATTGTGTTATCTGTGTGTATTGTTTTATCTGTATTTATTGTGTTATCTGTGTGTATTGTGTTATCTGTATTTATTGTGTTATCTGTATTTATTGTGTTATCTGTGTGTGAAGATGTGTATGGAGAGGTGTGTGTATTATAATGAGAATGATTGTATGTGGGGGATATATAACCTTCCATAAGGTTCATATCATCTCCTAAATCATCTGCAAATGGTTGGTTTTGGGTATTTAATGTGTGTGTGTAACCCCCTATAATATCATCCCTAATTAAATTATATGCACACACCAAACCATACCTACACCTCCTCCATTCAATCTGCCAATAACGTTGTTTTAACTCTGAGAAATAACTTGGTAAGTGTGTACCATGCGATTGAAATTCAACATTATTTATATGTGTGTGCCATTCCTTAGATATATCTATAAGTGTGTGTGTAGGGGGTGGATTATATAAAGAAAATGTGTAGAGTTTATATGGGTTTATAGGTGTTGGATAGCTTGTTGTACAATCAGTGTGTCTATCATTGATATTATCTTGATATACAAATTCTTTCATATATTGCCTTTGTGTATGTACATCACTTAATGATGCATTTTCAGTGTTTGGAGTAGCCTGTGTGTGTAACTCGCTATCAAATAATGTGTGTGTTAGATCACTATCTATAAATGTATTATATGGTATGTGTTTATCTAGATTGTATGTGTGTGTGTGTGTAGGCAACTGTATGGGTGTATATGAAGTTGTGTGTGTGTGTGTAGGCAACTGTATGGGTGTTTGTGAAGTTGTGTGTGTGTGTGTATTTTTTGGATTTGAGTTTTTAGGCATACACATAAATAAATTCATCCATTTTTTTTTCAAAGGTGTTGAATTTTTCCTACTCTTTGACTCTGGCATCTTGAATGATTATTCTATTCACACACACACATTTTATGTATCTATATATATGTAGGTGTGTATATGTCAAAGTTTAAACATGTATGTGCGGGTGTATATATATATATATATATATATATATTATATGTGCTCACACACTTGAAAAACGTGAAAATGTACAGTCTATATATATATATGTGTCTATAAGCAGTCAAAAATCATATATACATACATTTTATATGTCGCATGTGTTTACACACACATCTACTTATACAATTGTATACACACAGTCAATTATATGATGATCCCATATGCAAACACAATTATATCATTGCATACATACACACATAATTGACTAAATATATATACACATCATAGTAATTGAATGTAATCTCATGGCCTAATATGGTGGCACTATATGTTATAAATGTGTATGGATGTGTGGTTACACACACATACACAATAAAAATGGTTACATATTTATATGTGTGTTGAAACACTGCATATAAACTTGCTAATGACTAATTGTGTGTGTAACTGAAAGCCATATATAAAAAAATGTAATTCGAATATGATATGTGCTTTAAATTATATATTATTTATTGTGTGTGTGTTATCTAATATAATATACTCGATTTGAAGATATTTATACTTTAAGAAAATCCACATCACGCACACACACATTTTACATCACACATATACACACATTATACATCACACATACACACATTACACATCACACACACATCACAACACATTCAGGAGTGTATACATATATGGTTTCACACAACTTACAATTCTCAATATAAATAAAATAATTCAGGTTGACTCAAAATTATCCATATACACACACATGTATTCCATAGTGATATTTAATCTTAAATATGTAACAACTGATTAATAGCGAGTAAAACTGATTGCACACACACATATCGTAGTACATAAAACATAACACTGAGATGTGTATATGTATATTCGTATAAATTGCACCAAATTAAAACATGTTTTCTTTTGATATCCCAATATATATTCAAATTTATAAAAAGATAAAGACTGATTTATATACATATATATATAAAAGGACACATCATCCAATTTACACACAATTTTAAACACATGCACATACACACATCCATTTACCCACACCTACCTATATGTACAAGCATACACATACCCATTACATATACGTGTATAAATATATCTAAGTATACATATATCTAAACATAGAGTATAAGACATGATTCCATTGAGCCTACATATATTAATGTAAAACTTTTTTGTTACCGTGTGTACTTGTTATCAATCAATCTTGTGTAGTGTGTATGTTGTGTTTCCATATATTTTTTATGAGATTTATTTATAATTCTGAATGTTTCAATCTTTATCAAACATAAATCTGTGTATAGTTCTCGATTTTAGATAAGTCTTGTATGACCTTAGTTGTTAAATTAAGTTTTCAATGAAATCAATTGGTTAATAATCATTGAAATCAAAGACATACTTTATACTATGAGAAGTAAATGGGATTTATACGATGTACAAAGACATAACTTGTTTATTAAGCTTAGTATATGTGTGTATTGAGCAATTGAAACATGTTATGTTCGAAGGTGATGTTACCTTGGTATATTTACACAAAAAGGTATTGTAACAGATATATATTGTTTTTTATATTACAAACATAGCAAAAAATCGATTATAACAAATTAATTAAACATTCAATCTCTTTAGCTTTATAAAAAAGTATATTATTTGTATTTATTTATTGAATAGACTAGATTTCAATGATATTAAAACTATATAATTCTTCATATGTATCCATATGGAATAAATGAAGTCTTGATAACAAAGTTATATATATAGTTTCCAAATTTTTATATAAAGACATGCATACTGTTATTGATTCGAATATATAAGAAATTTGAAAGTTTATTTATATTAAATATAGCTGGATGCAATAATGAAGCTAGTATTTTGCATTGTAATAATGTAAGGGTTAATAATTCAACATATAATATTTATAGGATATTGTTTATATAGGCAAAACTTATTAAGTTAGAATATTCCAAGAGATTCCCGGATAAGAATTTAATGGAAACCTTAAAAGATTTAATTTAACCTTTTGATTGCAAACAACCATTTAGATCTATTTTTTAACATTCTTTGGAAAATACATTTTTCACTCCATAATAAATTTTCAAGTTCTCAAAGGTGAATAATGTACATTTAAAATTATTTTTATGAAAAATGTGATATTACGATAAATTTTGAGTAATATTAAGTATTAGGAGTTGGCATATAATTTCAGATTGTGCAAATAAACAATCCTGTCAATTCGAAATATCACTCCTGACCAATTTATTGATATTTCTGATGGTGATTTCAAGTATAGCTTCAGAGAAAAATCAAAATTATGTTAACAACTTTTGAACTTGATGCAAGATTTTTTTCCCTTCTTTTTGTTAAGGAATTCAAAAGAAGGTAATAGGATATACTAACTCATTCAAATATAATTCTTAGTTATAGTTATTGGAGATAATCCACTAAGCTTCATTATCAATGTACTTAATAAGTAAATTAAGTGAATCGTAGTCATTGATTATTCAAAGTAGAAAAGTTTAAAGTCCTTGATATTTTTGAATTTCGGACATAGTTTCAATTATAAGATAAGATACTTCACTTTCATTTCCAAAACTGTGTAAGAAGTATTATTAAAAGTATAAAAACACAGATTACAAGGATCGAATTGAGCTTCAAATAATTTGATAAATCTCTAGGCTCGTTTCAGCTGAAAAAGAAGTTTAAGAGTTTAATCAATACAGTTCAAATGTGTCTGAATAATCTAAATTTTTGAAGTGTGAAGCTTTTGGTTATGGTTGTCAATGTTAAGGATACTCTCAAAGAACATAACTGTATATCAAAGAATTATATCATTGATATTCACGATAAACATGTTGATATAAAAGGCTTAAAATTTGGATTTTTAACAGACAGGTAATCATCAAGAGAGCGTAAGCAGGTCTAAAGTTTTGTTGGGAGTTCATAGTAGCAAAAACAATAGTTGCTTGGAACCATTCTTGTGAATAGTTAAGCAAACTTTCCAACAGATTCATTTTGAAGAATTTGTATAAATTACAAGTTTATTTAATATTTAAATTTTCAAGATTTATTTGTGTGATGAGAGATACAATCCCTTATATTATCGTAGAATTAAATTTATCTTAATATAGTTTAAAAGTGAGAAGGTTCAGTTTCTAAAAGAGCGTTGATATACGTTTAATATGCCAGAATTATCTAAAATACGTTTAAAAATTCATCTTGAAGCTCTGTGAATTTCTGTACAAGGCATATAGAAAATTGGAAAATTCTTTTGTAAATCTGGTTGCTTCAGTTATAAAGTAATCAGGAACAGAGTTATTTAGCTAAGTGCTTTAATCATATATGTTATAAATGACGGAATACAAATGATGCGAAGGATCGGTTAAAGATGATTAGTTATATTCATAACATTTATCAAGTGTGTTGATCTATATATGTAGAGATGTATGATGTGTGAGAAAGATCTTATGTCTACGATAAAGAGAGTCTGGGAGAGGTGAATTGAGCTATAGCAAGTTTAAATGTAAATTGTTGTATACTAAACACTAGGCATTCAATTTTCAATGATCAAAGCATTTTTAATTCTATATTTATTATGGATATACTGACCTCAAATTCTCCGTGTGTCATTTCTTGTTGTAAATTTTCACACTCTGATCATAAAAATAAAAAATTAATCATTTTAAATCAAGATAAAGAATAGCTAAAAATTTCAAGAGAATTAAATCATAATATTAAGGTATGATTTCATAATCATTGAACTAAAATTGATGGAAGAAAATCGCCAAGAAAAAGGAGTTAGTTCGCAGTTGTGAGAGTGTGAGTAAAATGAGTAATTATTGTTCAAAAGCGATATAGCTGAATATATCAGTGTTTGAATAGCGCAAAATATATACCTGATAATAGAAAATAACGATTGAATTTCGATAAGAATATACTGGGTTCTTCTTCTTCAGTTGTTTTGATAGGTTGTGTGTGAGTCGGTTTATCAATGAGTTCCTGTATTGGCGTTTGTATGACTTTAGATTCATCTACTACTGTCTTCTCTAAGGTAGGTGGTGAAGGCATAATCCCCTGTTTTCCCATAGGAGGTTTAGATATGGGAGCTAGGGTAGTCTTATTGATCGGTTGGGTGGAAGAATTTTGTTTTTGATAATTTCGGGGGTCCCTATTTGGGTGTACAGTCGGCTTAAATTTAATCTGCAAGTGTTTCCGCCCTTGTTGTTCAGATGAATTTACCCTATTTAAATTATCACTAGGTTGAGAAGTTTTATCGGGTTGGCTATATGAAGCAGCCTTAGTAGTTGGTTCTGGAAATGTATTTATAATAGGGTTTTTCGCTAAATTAAAAAAAATATACAAGGATTTAAGTCAAATTTATCTATCTATATTAATAAAGCATATCATTTAAGTCAATTTTATTCATTATTTAAGGTAAATCTGGAAGATGTTAGAGGGTGTGTGATAACAAAATTAAGTAGGAACAATAATAATTGATATTGAGAAATCGTTTAGAACATCTACCTTTAAGCTCAGGTGTTATCGAGCCGGATAAGTAACTTGTTTGGCTAGGTCCAGATGTTGGTAAATTTGTTTTGATGGATCGAAGGTGTAGAGGGCCTGATGCTTGGAAAGGTGGTGGGGAAGTTGCGTTTTGTTTACCACTTACCAACCAAGAAGGCATATCTTTTTTAACAGTGAATTGGCCTTCAGATGGATCAATATGAACTCTAAAATTGTTATCTGTGGGTGTAAATTGTGTGAAAAGTTGTTTTAAGTTTTTCATAAAGATATACAACAGATTATCAGAATATGTGTAAAACTCATACTTGGATGTGAAGGTGTAGAAGCTGATTTTCCATCGGCAGCGTCACTAGGATTGGAAGTTGTGTTTGAAACATTTGAATCACCATCATAGGATGTGTATTTATCTCCCTTTCTACCATTTTGTGTGCTTTTTGATTCTTCGCTATATCTATTTTGAGGTGGAAAAATGGGTACATACATACCCCAAACCTTCTCAATTTCTTTTCTTAGGGGTAGAAGGTGCACCTTACACTGTTTCTGTAGGACTGTTAGGCGCTCTATATCAACTGCATTATCCTGTGATTTACATAATAAAAGATAAATGAAAGGGTAAAAATGTGTACTATTTGGTTGTGTGTAGTTTGGTATATTGGGTGTACATACATCCGGTTGATATATGTGTCTACTTAATGAAATATAGCAGGTTTCAGTCAATGTTATTTATGTGTGAATTCAATATGTAAAAGCTATTATTTGTATGTATGTGTGGAAAAATGTGTGAGTGTTCATGGCCTAGAAATGTTGAGATCATGGTGTGTATGTTCAATGTAGCTGTTGATGAGGTTATCATAATTATTGTGCACATTTTAGGGTTTAAATAAAGATAATAACACAGGTCAATTGGTAGATGTTAGTTATAGTATATAATCACAGAAATTGTATATACCTCATGTTCCAAACGGTTTCCACACACACACATAAAATGGGCATCTTCTGGGTGTAAATCTAATGTTTGAGCTTGTAATGCATCAAATTGTCGTCCACATCTCACACATGAATATATATCTTCCTTGTAACATTCATCTAATGCATTCTCTAACGTACTTTCTACTTTTCGGCATCGATATTGTAAGACAGCAGCAATGTGTGAATTAATACGATAATGATAAGGTGTATTACCAACAGTGTGTAAAACCTTGTCTCTAAATTTATAAGCATATATTGAGAATAAAATGAGATATAAAGGTACTTTATTAAGAGTTACATACAATCATATTTTGTAAGATATACACACATAAATTATATCAAATACCCATCCCTAATAAACACACATGAGCTAAGTCATACTCTCACCTCCCACCAAAACATCAACGAAACGGATAAAGCATGAGTATATATGATACTATAAATATAATCAATACACACACACGTACACGAAAATATAGATCAGGTAGTTAAACAAAAATGTAATACACATCAATATATACACACATACTTGCTGATTTGTTTGTAGGAGATACGATCTTTATTAGGTGTGTAAGGCATCTCTACGGCTGAAGAGGAGATTTGTTCTTTGACAATGTATTTCTCTCTCTCCAACGATGCACACACTTCTCTAAAACGTTTGGTGTTCCATCCCAATCGTTCGATCAAATCAGACTCAGTGAATGATTTTTCTTGGTGTGTAAGAAAGTCAAGTAAAACAATTTGTTCATCGTCACAAAACAAACGACTTACACACTGAATTAATGATTGAAAATGCGTACGATTAAACTCCTTTAAGGGCTGTGTAGAAGATGTGGGATTGTGTGTAGTAGGGAATGAAACTGTGTGTGAATTTATGTGTGTGTTTGCTTCATCTGTGGAGGTTGAAGAAGGTTTGGAGGGGCTCATAGAAGTGGGTGAAAACTTCATGGGTGTATATATAATATAATACTAAAAATATAAACGTATGTGTGTGTGGATGTGTGGGTGTAGGTGATGTGATGTGTGTGAGTGTAGGTAATTTGGTTGTGTGTGGGTATGTGATGGTGATATAATTTTGTGTATATGTTTACTATATATGCTAAGTCTATGATTATGACAGTGGATAAATCAGATCCTCTGTGTTTCAAAAGATTATTAAAACCAATATATAAAATTGATGGACATTGTACTACAGTGTGTATATCTCTTTGTATATCAAAATGTGTAAAAATTTAAAGGAGATATATATAGGAATTGATAATAGGTGTGTTTTGTATTTCAGTGTTTGTGAGTGTGTATGTGTACGTGTGAATATATATGTTGAATGGTCTATGCGTAACTTTTATCAAAAAATTTATGTATCTGAAGCAAAAAATTCAAAATCGAATTGTAAAGCTCATACTTAGATGAGTGTATGTAGATGTATTTAAAAATATTTATAGTGATTATATGTATCTATATGATATATTAGGAGGAGTACTTTTTTACACATGTGTACTTAGTTTTAATCAGGAATCACATGTGTTTCTTTAATAAAATGATGTTTTTAACTCATCTATATATGCAAGTATTTGTATGTATGTGTGCATGTAGGTGTGTGGTAGGTATGTGCGTGTATATGAATATGTGTGTATAGTTAATTATTATTTGTTATAGTGTTTAGTTTGGTGTGAATAGATTATTTAAATGTTTTACGTACTCAGTTTATGTGCTTGGCATCTTTATTTGTGTGTGTTTGCTTATGGTTTGTATGTAACTGTATGGGTATATATAATCCTATAAGGGATTGTATTTATGTGTGGGTATATATAATCTTATGAGCGATTGTATTTATGTGTGGGTATATATAATCTTATGAGCGATTGTATTTATGTGTGGGTGTGGATGTATATATGTGTGGGTGGAAATGTAACAAATGTGTGGGTGCGTTTATGCACCGGTTGCGTACTTTTGCGCTTGATGTGCGTGTGTGTTACGTGTGTGCTGTAGGTATATAGCTAATAATCTGTTTATGAACTTTTATATTTTCTGAATGGGTTTTCTATATGTATTTACATACATAGGTTTGTGAATAACTGCAGGCCTTTGATAATAAATCTATGTAAAGGAACTCGAGATTAAACTTAGTTTTTAAACTACAAAATAGTAAGTTTATGGGTATATGTAAATTTTGAAATTTTTAGTTTTGTAAATTTAATGCTATTTTGTGAATAAATTTGATGTAATTATGTATGTAAATTCGATGTAATCTTGTGTGTAAAGTCAATTTAATCTTTTGTGTAAATTCGACACAAATTTCCTTAGTATATTTGATGTAATTATGTGTGCAAATTCTATTTAATTTTAGCTGTAAATTCGATATAAATTTTGTGTGTAAATTTGGATCGCGTTTATTATATAAATTTGAAAACAATTCCTATATATGATTTTATAGGGTATGCTAAGATGTATGTAGATTTTTAAATTATATTTTTGTGTAAATTAATTATTTAGCCAAGTTCATATAGCTTAATTATTTTTAATTTTCGATTATTTCTACAAATATTAAATTTCAAAAAAAATTTTCATTAAATTCAATAATCTTTGATATTTTAATTTTGCTATGTTGCTAAATTAAAATGTAAATATTATTGATTGAGTGAAATTGTGTGTGTGTTAGTATGATTTATTTTTGTAAATTTTGCAAATTATACAAGTGTGTGTGTTTATGCTATTACACTTTTGTTGAATTACTATTTGACATGTGTGTAATTTTAGTTATTGGATTGTATGTAACTATGTTGTTGAATAATCAGTTTTAGTTTTTGTTTGTTTAATTTTAGTTTTTAAATCGTGTGTGCAAGTGTTATTTCATGTGAATACATAACTTCAATTAACATGTTATATATATATGTAAACTTGTGTGATAATCGTGTGTAACCTTTGTGAAGTGTGTTCATTATTAATTATATTTATGTGTGTAAGTTTAGAAACACTCATAAAATCGTTTGTACATATAGGTGTATAAAATTGTAGTAAATATAGTTCCTAAAGCCTCTATACGAGATTTCTTGATGTGTATATAATTAATTATTTAACCTAAGTTACATATTTATGTGTAATTATATCTTGTTTGCTAATAAAACATTTTACAACTATTAAAATATGCACAGCTTTAAATATATATATTTGAACTTTGTACACTCAAATCTAACTTACTAATGATTAAAACAAGTGTACGTAAATTCAATTAATGTGTAAATATCTGAAAATAGATCATTCGCACACTTTATATTATGTTTAATTTTAGCCCAAATTTATATATAATAAATACTCCTAAATTCAATATGAAGACCTAATTATTCAAAACCTATTATACACATATTCAAAATATCATTTATAATCATACACAGTCTACAAACATAAAATTGCGACAAATAGATATGTACCCACCCATAGCTATCTATATAATATGTATTATATGAATATATATACACCAAAGTTGTGGTTTTACACACAAAGTGCAATTATAAATAGTTTGAGTTTGTGTGTAATTTACAGACAAAATATATCTCATAAATAAAATATGGGTAAAAAGTATGTTTAAATTAGATTTGAGATGCTTGTAAAATATATTTGTAGCTGAATAAAAATTGTTTCTAAATAAAATATATGAGATCCCTCTATCTTAGAATTTTTAAAAGTTAGTCAATTGGTTATAATGTGTATGTGTGTGTAGGATGTTAAAAGGGTTTGTAAATTTAAATGGAAAAGATAAAGTGGATATAAATGGGTGTAAATATGTGAAATATACAAAATTAAAGAGGGTATCAGGATTTATATAAGCTAATGTTCAAATAAAAACATTATACATTTGAAAATTCTCACAATTACACATCCACATAATTCATACATATAATTATACATCCATACGGAAAAATCAGACCTACTAGAAACAAGATACACACACATGCTATCTACATACAAATTAATTACACATACTATACCCCTCCACACACACACTCTACCCGCACCCCACACACAGGCACACTCTACTCTCACCCCATATACACATACTCTATATTACCCCACACATACTCTACATTACCCCACACATACTCTACATTACCCCACACATACTCTAATTTACCCCTCCCCCCACTCAACAACCCACACACATTATACAAAATTTTATTTTTTCCCCCATTTCTTAGGAGACCGTTTGTGTGTACTATCAGTAGATATACTATCAAACTTAAAGACTGGTAAAGAATTTAATTTGGCTTGTTCAGGTGAACATGGCCAAAATTTTATACACACAGAAACGCCTTCAAATGATGAGGTCGCTACAGGTAAATTAATGGGTTTAGCTATATCTAACAACTCTCCACAAATTGTGTGTAAACGTCCAATCATTGTGTGTGCAGTACAATTTGATGGTTTAGTGAGTTCAATGTGCGTACGATGACCTTTTAGTAAGAAATTACGAGCCTGGGTTAATTTTCTTTGTAAATCGTGATCTTGACAAGCCCCACTCAAACGTACTGTTCGTATTGGTGAGGAAGGGTCAAATGTAAATTGGCCTGAAGAGTTATTTGTGGTGTGTGTAGAAAGTGCGGGTGTGTTTGGAGAGGTTAGAGATTGTGTTTGAGGTGTGGAGAGTGGGTGTGTGAAACTCTGGTATTCGCGCTTATCATGTGTCTGTGTGTGTGTGTAGCCCTGTGAATATGTGCTATCTTGAGTATGGATAGGATTTTCAGAAGGCAACTGAACGCTCGTGTAATTTGGTTGATTTTGCATTTGAATATGAGAATGTGTATCTACAAATGTTTCTTCATCTCCCACCATATGTACTTTTGGGTGTTTGGAGGGCAAAGGCCCGCTGGCGGTATTTTTGTCTCTACTAGCCCCCTTCTTGAAAGTTTGGGCGTTATGTTTCTGGGACTCATTTTCTGTATAATTTTTTGCTGTTTTTTTTGTGAGGTGGTTAACTAGATGTTCATCGAGTGGTGCTATCTTACACACAGGAGGGCTAGCCCGGGGTTGAATTAATATGAGCGTGTGTTTCCTCTGTGTAGCTAAAACAGTACCCTCAATAGGGCTCATGTCACCAATCCAACCATTTTGATCAACAATCCTCACTATGGGATAGGGGATTTGTTCATTGGTGATAATGTGTGTAGAAAAATGATTCTAAAAAGGTTATATGTAAGGTGTATAAAGGCTGTGTTGTTGAAGGGAATATAGTGTGTAGTTGATGGGTGTAAATATGTGTTTAATTGAGGGGTGTAATCAAAGTGTTTCATTAGTGGTTAAGGTATCATGTGTGTGAGGATAAGGGGTATAAATGTAGTGTTTGTAATTTATGTGATAATATGTGTAGAAAAGTGGTTTATAAAAATGATGTGAATGGGAAAGCAGAAAATTTCAGTAAGATGAAACATTTAAAACAAAAATGAGTAGTTTATATAATAAAATTGTATATAGAATTGCACACATTAAAAATGTGGATTACACATATAGAAAATTGTGAATTTACACACTGAAAATGGTGAGCTTACGCACTTTAAATTTTAACGTATTAAATAGATTGCCTTACACACACTAAAATTCCTTACACATTAATGTGTATAAGCTACACACATATTTTTCAATATAAATAGCTCAAAAGAATATATATATTATAAATTCATAAAAAAATCAATAGACAGAAAACAAATAATCTAAAATGTGTGAATACGTCTGTATTTTTAATGTGTGTATGTACTTGTCTGTGTGTATATGTGAGTGTGGGTGTACATATATGTGTGGATGGGTGTACTTTGTTAATATGTGAATTTGGGTGGTTTTATTTTTATGTGAGTGTTAATTAGTGTGACTTTATTAATTTGGTGGGATTTTATCTTACATTTTATGTGTTATATGTGTGTGTGGGTTTTTTTAAGCTGCGGTTGTTTGTGTATGTATATACAGTTTATGTTATTAGTATCTGTATATTAGTATTAGCTGTCTATATATATACACAAAACATCAAAAGTTACCTTTTCTAGTTTTTGATGTGTGTGTAGAACATTGTAAAGTTTATTGGGCCTAATATAGGCAACTGTGTGTAGATTTGTGTGTGTACTGTAGACATTGTGTGTGTATATAGGCCTTGATTTTAAGTGTGTAACCAAACACACATTGTTTAAAATACGCTTTAAGCTCATAAGGCTGATGATGTGTGTGAAAGTTGAAGTGGTTAACTACATTTGATGTGCGTGTGAGGTTTTGAGAATTGTAAAGAATATGGGTTGTGTATGTTTGAGTGATGTGTATCTGATGTGTGTGTTTTAGATGGGAGTGTGTTAGATGTGTTTGTGAGATGAATGATATGTTTGTGATATTTTCGTTTTTTGAGGTTTGTGTAAGGTGTGTGTAAGATGTGTTTGATGTGTGAGTGAGGGGTGTGTAAGCGTTCGTAAGATTGGTGGTGTGATGTTTAATGTGTGTGTAAAGGGTGAAGTGTGTGCCATATAGTGAGGCGTGTACTAAATTATTTATAAAAATATAGAAATAGTAAATCTTAGGAGTTGTTTTTATTAATTAAGCCATTTTGTGAATTAGATGTGTGTGTGTGTATGTATGTATGTATGAATGAGTGTACATATGTGTGTATGTGTGTGGGTGGATGCGTGTGGGTGGGTGTGGGTGGGTGTATGTTTATGTGTGTGTGTTTAGGGAGTTTCGATGAATGACATGCTTATGCTTATGATTTATGTTTATGTAGGGGGTTAATTAGATTTTGTGTATACATTATAATTTACTTTTAACATTATATATTTCTATATACACTTCAATTTTGGTGATCTGATCAAATAATTTATACCATTACACACACTCACACATTTCCTTAATCACCTCTAAATAACGTATATATTATCATCATCCTCGTTTGTGTGTATTAATTCGATGGGGGTGATGTGTGTAACGAGCGTGATGTATGTGTAATGTGTATGATGTGTGTATTTGTTGTGATGTGTGTGAGTATATTTAATTATCAATTTAATTCAATCAAGCTATTATTGTCCAAGTCTCCCTAATTCCCTCTAAATCTAATTCTCAAAGGTTAGTATATATGTTAAACTATTGTGTGTGTGTGTGTTTGTGTTTGTGTGTGCGTATATGTGTGTTTGATTATGTGTTTGTGTGTATATGTATGTGTGTGTGTGTGTTTGTGCGGTATGTTTGTGTTTGTATGTTTGTTAATGTTTGTGTGTGTATGTGTGTGTGTATATATGTGTGTGTGTGTATGTGTGTATGTGTGTTTGTGTATGTACGTATGTTTATTATGATAATCGCAGGAAATATTTTTATAATGAGAAAAGCTGTATACAAAATTTAGCCTAACTATTTTTATGGCCCATATTAAACATTACTAATATGCATATATGCATTGTTTTAAAACACACACACAGAGTTGTATATATGTTTATATATATAATAATTCACAAACTTAAATTTACACACACATATATTTATACACACATATTTATATATTTACACAGAAACATATAAATATAATTGTGTAAACATATATATATATATTTACACACACATACACACATTAGACCCCATGGTAAGGCAAAAAAACAGGTGGTTTGTATTGGAAATTCAACCCAGCCCTTCCCTACCAAACAGTGCCGAGGATGTTATCAAAGTGTGTGCAAAATTTAAACAAACATTGCTCAAAATACACGATTATAAACACACATATCTTACATTTTAACTCTATGTATACTCACATTAAGATCTAACTTAATAAATGCTAGTACTACACAATCTTTTAGCTATAACATTATATGTATAACTGGATGTTTGTTTATGTGCATATCTAGGTATTTAAGTATGCGCATATGTAAGATTTTATGTGTGTTCATTTGTGCGTGTGACCTTGTGTATAGATCATTTTTTGTCTGTGCAATTTTCTGTATATTATTAACTTTCTGTTTATTTATTTACGATGTGTGTACGAAAATGCGTGTGTAACTCCATAGGATATTTCATCATGTGTACCAACTTGCTTTGGCTTTATGGGTGAAGCATTATTAACCCCATCAATCCGAGGTTTGTAAATTTACACACTGCTATGATGAAATCATGTATTTATTTTTTCAAAAAGTCTATATGGATCATTTTCTATTTCACACACACATTAGTTACTCACATTGAATGGCCCAGTCGCTTATTAATAGTACGATGTCCAAGGGTAATAAACATACTTGAATGACTACACATAAAAAAAGTTATCAAGACACAAACCTAAACATACTCTACACACATTTCCATATATGCAATACAAAAAAACACACACCTACAAACACACTTACTCAGTAGCTTACTTATTTATATACTTACATATAACCATTGATTTGAACACACATGTATACACACCTCCCACACACAAATATATATAGGATTACCACAAAGAGTTCATGATGGTCATTGACTTTTGGAACAGCCTTGAAAATACACATTACAATATATGTATTTTACACTGTGGAGGTATGTTATGAAACGATATGTGTGTAGAAATTATTGGCCCAAAATCTTGATCCAAATAAAAAAAATCGAAAGATATACCCATACCCAAACATTTATACATACTCCCCCATACATACACACACTAAGACACGAATACACACACATACACTCAACCACGACATTTAACCTGCTTTTAGGGACACTCAGAAAATGCAGCACTTCACTGAAAGCTAAAATGGGCTACTCGAAAATTAAACAAGAATCGTCAATCGATGAATTAAGCTCTTAACTTTTATTTACAAAGACACAGAAACTTATCTACATTCAAATATTGCTTTCAACACACATACCTTAACTTACGCCCAATATACATCTTTCAATACACACAAACATATATACATACTTCCCTACACACAATTATATCTTTAAGCACACACACACGAACATATATACATACCTCACTACACACAATTATATCCTTAAGCACACACACACGAACATATATACATACTTCACTACACACAATTATATCCTTAAGCATACACACACTTATATTTCCACACACAAATTATATTTTTTTAACACAAGAATTTCTCTATGCACAGATACTACCATATTGAAGCATATGAGTTCCACATTATTTATTATATATAATAAACGAAAAAGTTTAAAATGTGTACTAAGTAACAAGATTCAAATAATTAAAATTCATTTTAAAGCTAAATTAGACATTTAATAAACTAACCCTAAACCCAAAACCTAAACCCTAAAACCTACTCCATATAATTAACAAAATCACAACTCAAATATCAGTAAATTTACAACAATGCCTCTAGTTAAGAATGTAAAAACACAAATCAAGTCAATAACATATGCATCATGTTAGCGCACACACAAAATAATCAAATCCAAATCACGCATCAGTGAGAAGAGTTAAGAATTTACACACATACACACAAATATATCAACACACATTCAAGTATACCTAGACACATTCAAGTATACCTACACACATTCAAGTAAACCAATACATACACAAATATACCAATAGACACACAGTGTACAAAGTTTTGAAAAAATCAATTTAAAATCCTTGAAATAAACTTGAGTTCTGTAAGACATATAAATTTGTTTTTATAAGATAAAACTGCAATGTAAAATAAAGTTATTTATAATTATCATTAATTTTTTCAATTGATGCTTTAAGACACTTGACCACAGTCTGCAATTTGCACGGTGGCTGTGGGGGAACCTGAACCTGTGCCAGCTGCTTCCATCTTCTTAACAACATCGACACCAGAGACAACCTTTCCAAATACAACGTGTTTACCATTCAACCAATTTGTGTTCGCTACAGTGATAAAGAATTGTGAGCCGTTTGTGTTAGGTCCAGAGTTGGCCATAGATAATACATATGGTTCGTGTTTAACACTAAAGTTCTCATCAGCAAATTTGTTTCCTATAAAAAGGTGAGTGTATTAAATATTATAAAAGTCTCCAATTATATGTATAGAATTAATTACATGTATAGATAAGCATTTACATGTGGCTGGTTCTAATAAGATAGATTATAGAAAATCATATGAAGATGTATGAATATACATTTAAAAGCATCGACGCAAAGTCATAAACAAATATTAACATATTATCTCATTTATACATCGATGTAACAACACATAAACAGCGTAATTATATCCCTATACTCTTGTATTTAAGGTATGCATATGAAAAAGCTCAAACTCACCGTAGATAGATTTACCACCGGTGCCATCACCTCGAGTGATATCACCACCTTGGATCATAAAGTTGGGGATAATTCTATGGAATTTATTACCCTTGTAGGAGAAACCTTTTTCACCGGTACAGATACATCGGAAGTTTTCAGCTGTCTTTGGAACTTTATCCATAAACAACTCAAAGGTGATGGTACCTGCGGGTTGGTTGTTGATGGTTACATCAAAGAAGACTGTTGGGTTAGGCATTGTTTCTTTAACGGTTTCAATATTAAGTTGCTCGAAAACGTCAATGGGGTTATTGGTTGTGTTGGGTGTAGTAAATGGAGGGGAATTAAAGTTTTTGAAGAAATCAGTTGTAAATTGCTGGAGAGGTGTATGATACCATGCAAAGTAGAATAAGATTGGTAATATAAACGCGTAGGTATACATCAAGATTTGCGTTGAAACAAAAAATTATTTAAATAATAAAATGTGATTAAAAATAATAAGAAGAAAAAGAAGAAAAAGAAGATTTACTAATTGGGTTGGGGGGTGTGTGTACACTCAAAAAACGCTTCGGTGACCTATCATCACGTGAGCCACAAGTGATGTCTAAAATGATATGATGTCTAAAATGATATGATGGCGATGTGTGTGACGGGTGGTTTGGGATGTGTGTGATGTGAGAGTTTGTTTGTGTTTATCTGTGTGCGTATAATATATATATGTGTGGGTGTGCACTTAAGTGTGTGTGTCTGTGTACGTGTGTGTGCATGTGTATGTGCTTGCGTGTGTGTGTGTGTGCGTCTATGTATATGTTTGGATGTGTATGTGTGTTTGTGTATATGTATGTGTGTGTGTATGTATGTGTCTGGATGTGTCTGTGTGTGTGTGTGTCTATGTTTGTGTATGTGTGTGTGTGAAGATGTTTTAGCGTATGTGTGTAGCTACTACTTACCTGCTTTTATTAGCTATGTTTATATAATTTTGTAATTGTATAGAAAAATATTATTTATGTACAATTAACGCAAAATGGTTATTAGAATATCTTGTTATAAATTTTTGATTTTAATGATAAAGTCCTTAAGAAAAGTGTGAAATATATTATTGTTTAAAATTAATCTAAAATTAATTTGTATCGAATTAGCATGTAGAACATTAAGGTATATATAGAATTACTCTGTGTGTGCAAGGAGTGCATTTGCTAATTATATAATTTCAAACAAAAAAGTGTCAACAATTTTAAGAAGTGTGCAATTTTGTAAAAAGTAATCATAATTCTCCAGTTTTTATTTTTTTATTAGCAACAAAGCTAAGAGTATAAAAATAATATACAAGAAAAATGTATATATGAAAATAACAAATTTGTGTGTATAAATCACTTGTTCAAATTAAGCATCAAATTTAATATGCTTTTTGTTTGTATATATAATTTTCTCAAATCAAAACAAAAATGTCTGTGTTTGTAACAGCATAAAATCTAAACACAAAATTCACTTTGTGCATATATAAAAGTGCCAAACCTAAAAAATATAAAAAATCCATTTTGCATATGAAATTGTATTGAAACCATCTCAAAGAGTGAATTTAGTGTTAAGAATTCAATGTATTAAAAATTTCATAATAGTATTTTTAAAGGAATTAATGAAATGATAAAGTTGTGTCATAAATCTATAAAAATTACACTTCTACAAAATTAGCTAATAAAATAATGATATGTTAATTCTTGTAAAATACTAAAGCTAATTAATATTTATCAAGTAGTTTTTAAAAGTTTGTTTTATATACACACTTTTCCTACTTATTATAAATGATTTTTTCTTAAATTTTGATGTACTTAATATATATGTATGATAACAATGATACGTAGTTTAAACACTTTAGGTATGTTAAATTTTATCATCTACATACACAAAAAGTAAACACACATTGCATCATAAAAATAAATCAAATAGATACTTTATATCAGAAATTACACACTTAGAAATATCATAAACGCATACGTCATATCATACATACCTCACTCACACAGCATCACATGCACACATATGAGAAAGTCAGGTTTAAAGATATCCATAAAAATATTTTCAAGGAGTATTGAAAGTCCTTTGTAATACTAAAGTGTGTGAATGTGTAAAATTATTAAAAAGATACTATAAAATGACATAAAATGTGTGAAAATAAAGTTTGATGAAATTATGTTTGAACTTAATTGACGTGTTAAAGTTTTACATACACAACAATACAATCCACAAAATATGGAAATTTTTAAAAAAGTTATCTAAATATGTGTTTATAAACATATGATTAACAAAAATTGTGTGTGTATGTTTGTGTATGAAAATCTTAAACATAATTTATTCAAATATGTGTATATAGCTAAATGTGTATAAATAAGTGTAATAATATGTAAACAAATCTTCACCTATGTATACTACTCAAACATATATACGTATAATTTATTTAAGTATGTATATATGCAAGTTCCTATGTAAAATAGTAAATGTATATATATATAACTGTCACTATAAAAAGGAAATTTATAAATATAATATTAATTCATGTATTATAAAAATGAAAACATATTATTACATTGAATTTTTGAATTAGATAATTTATATCAAAAAATATCAAAATTGTACAAATAGTCAAATTTGCGAATAAAATAATTTTAGTTTGGAAATTTTTATTTTAATTCATTTTTTAGATTTTTTAACAAACTTAACTGTTTTTGTTACATAATTTGATCAACTATAATTAAACTTAGGCAAATATATACATATTTAATTATAGAAATACATAAATATAAACACTCATATATATATAACCACACATGCGTATAAGTGTAATTATGTATCAATATGCTACACATATAGATATTCACAACCCACATCTATACATACATATATATATTATATATATATTACACATAACACTTACACACGACTCACACATACACACACATGTATATATATACATAAAAATATACATATATACAAATGTATATACATTGAGCAAAAAAAAAATATATGAAAATGAAATTTTACCAACTTAAAAATTAAACAAAAAATAAGCTACGTATAAGTATAATTTTGAATATAGATAACAAAACGCCCCTCTATAAATTTATCAATTTAAAAAAAAATTAATTAAAAAAAAATAGTTAGTACCCATAAGTTTTATTAGAAAAAGGTGTGTGTAAATGAATATGAATTTATAAAGCTTATTGAATTATTCCTTAAACACATAAACATTTACTTTATTTTCTTTGTTATTCCAACAACATATTTATTGCTGTTGGCTCGTCTCATTAATACACACATCTGGTAAAATCACCCTTAATTTGTCCCTAATTACACACCTTCAAACACACAGTAATACATGTTTGCTTACACACATACAGATACATGTTTGGTCACATTTATTTCAAATAAACATAACTTATATACACACACACCTATATACGTAACTGATACACTCACAAATACATGTTTGGTTACATATATTTATACACACATACACACACACACACACACACACACTCACACACACACACACATACATATACATAACTTTTACACGCACAGATACATCCTTGTTCACCCTTACTTATACTTATACACACTCATAATCATTTATATTTGAACACACAAACATAAACAGTTATATCTGAAGTTATATTTGAATACACACACAGTCATAGCTCTTTATTTGTAATAAGCACCAACTTACACATCTAGTTTTACACACACAGTACTACTAATTTTACAAAAACACAATATAATTATTTAAACAACTCTTACACACATTTTATATCTACTCTACGAGTAATATTTAAACGGAATATCTTACAGTTCCAGATATACACAGACTTTAAAACAAGCTTAGTTACACACACAATTAATATTTCATTACATATATATATTTTTGTGTTTAAAAGAAATAGGTACGCAAATACACACAGAGCGTGTAAGGAAAAAACAATACACAATTGTTTGAAATCTTGGCCAAATTCAAGCTCATAAGCACACACTAAATGATTACACTGACACAAACACACACAAATAACAATCCAATACATACACACATAAGTTCATCACCACACACACACGCACATACATAACACTTCACCAAACACATTCACTTAATCTCGCCATTACATGCACACATGTAAACTCATAGAATATCAATTGAAAATTTTATACACTCACACTATTTTTCAATCTATATATATACATAAAACAGTCATCCAATATACACATATATAGTATCCTTACAATTTATCAATTTATTTATAAAATCTTATTCAACTTACACACAATGGTAAATACCGTATTTATATATATATAATTTTTTTGTTACACACTCAGTTTATATTGATATAGTAATGTGTGTATAAATACAAATCTATGCACCTAAACATTGATCTTAATGTGTGTAAAATTATAGATCTAGGGTATGATTTCCCAACTTTCTGTGTGTGTATGTTTGTGTGAATTATGTGAATCAATTTGTGTGTATATAAATTATGTAATATCGATCGGTCTATCTGTATACAAATTATAAAACGACTTTGTGTGTGTATATGCATGTTTATAATTTATATCTAATTTTTCCTACCCCATAACCATATATAATTTCTATGTATATATATATACATTTTGTGTGTATATATTTATAAAAATATTTGTGTATCTAACTATATATATATATGTGTGTGTGTAGAATTTTCTAAGGTTTACAAGGAAATATTTTAGCACCCACATAAACCCTTATCATAATTCACAAATTTTTGGTGTACCTCCCATGTTAGGGGTTGGGCCTATGCATGGGACCACTATTTTGTGTGTAAGAAAGAATAATAAAGTGGTTAGTATGTGTGTGTGTATGTGTGTTTTGTATGTGCACATATGTGTATTTGAATATGTATGTGTGTATGTGTGTGCGTGTGTGTAGTGTAATTATAATTCAATCGAAAATTATAACTTCACAAACAACTTTTAATGTGTATTTATTTACACACATTAAAATTTCAGTGCTTAGCTGGTGATGGTATGGTATCACAAGGCCAAATGGTAAGCTAATTAATATGAATACATATATCCACACATCTCAATATCCTATACTATATTATATACCTTTCTATACTTATTTTCCATACACACATCCCTATATCCCATACTAGATTATATACCTCTCTAAACTTCTTTTCCACACACAGACCTCTACCTACTATATACTATACTCATTTTCCACACACATACCTCTATCTTATACACTCTAAATTAATGTGTGTGTAAATTGAATTAGATTGTTAAACCAAATGCACACAAAATTCGAAGATTAAAAAATAATATAATTTTGGGGTTTGCTGGCACAACAGCCGACGCATTTACTCTCTTAGAACGACTTGAAGGAAAATTAGACGAATATCCTGGTTATATATATATATATATATATTATATATTTACACACACA
>JADHZB010000315.1:0-10509 GCA_015657535.1 Nephromyces sp. MM_2019 | reverse complement strand
TCACTACCAGCTCCCGCAGAAGAACCCCATACATTATGAACCTTCTCTATTTTCACATTTTTAGAATTTTTTCCATTCTGATCAGTACCGTCGATATCAGCCTCAGAATCGCCAGGGGGTAGATATACGACCTGACCATCAGATAATTTCACGTATGAACAACGCGGTTTATCCACCATCTTTGAAGCTATCTAAAGCATCCTTCCCCGCCACTTCAGAGAGAAATATATTTGAAATGACGCTAAAAAAAATTTATCAGAATATATCAAAATCTACAAATAATAAAATACTCGTCTTTCAGAAACTCATTTAATCCATTAATGTGCGTACGTTGAATACAAAGATATACGTTATGCGCATACTCCAAAAGTTTGCACTCTATGTATTCAGCCGTCACTCTGCCAAGTTATAATACATTTCGTTAAGATATAAATGATACGATATTTCAGTCCTTAAGATGTATAAAAGTCCGCGGGTATCAAAAGTAAACAACTTTTTCATATATGGCAGGCAGTGGTATAAATATCTTTAAATTCTTTTCTATCACTAATAAGAATACTGTAGTTTTACAATACCATCTTAAGGCAGAAACACAGCTAGCGAGATATGGGGTGACATGGAAACAACTGCTATCTTCAAGGCAATCTGCTTCAATCACAAGGATACCATGAAGCGATTACGCAGTTGAGTACGTAGTTTTTGGGGCGCCTAGTGATACAGTAGCCTATGCATCTTAACTACTTCAAACTGTAGAGTAAAGGTAGAGTATTTAGCATGCAGTAAAGGTGCAGTGCGCTGCACAAAATAGAGGTAAAATATACCACACATCGTGTACAGAAGCCAAATTGTACAACTTGTACCCCAATATAGCCTTTGACTGTTGTATCACTCTGCCTTAATTTTTGAAGGGTAGGCTCTCGCGGCCTCGAAACTACCCTGGAAGTTTTCGTAACATCCATCAAACATGCTGCCGAAGCATCGCAGCATCATGCGTGATACCATACAAGCTCCAGTGCCATAGGATAGTATACGGGTTATGCAAGAGGGTTACATGCCAATGTGTCAATGTTATAAGCTTGATCATGCTATAACGGTTACAAAATAATTTTCCGTTTCTCATAAATGTTAGATAAACGCCATCGTGTTCCTTCTATCCAGCTACCCAAGACATTTTTCGAATTTTTTGTATGCACCGTCCCTTGTCACCCACACACCACATTAGTATCTCGTATTACCTCAATGCAACTGCGCATATCGCTCTGGTAAGCCTGCTACTGTTCAATTGCTGGCTTTATCCTAACGATAGGCAGATTACTACCGCGAGTAGTTTTGTTCTTCAATTGCTTTGTATCACTCTAATCAGAAGCTGTTCCCCCTTTCTATTTCCCGTTACCTGCACATCGGAACATACTGAGCTCCACTGCTTAGTCTCAAATCTTGCATGTGCGCATGTGATGGCGTAAACATGCATACATTCGCTTGCCAGCTAATATATCAGTGCGCACCGACGTATCCACGCAAATGCGTAGACAGGCTCATACGTGACGGGATGCACATGTATCTTTCCAGGACATAAACCGGGATACTCCCATATCTTCTGAGTTCTGTTAACAAAAAAGTCGTCAGAACGTGGGTAATTGCATTTTTTGTTGTCAATTCCTTAACTGCGTTGTGTACATTGTCAGTGTGGCAAATGCATATTGTTGGAAATACTTTGGCTTTGACATTTGATAGTAATTGTTGTCACTATGCTTGCGTGGAACTTGTCTATTTGCCAAAGTGAGTTTTTGAAGCATAATGCCGCACCCTTGCTGCTAGGGGAATCCCAGGGTAGAGTGTCTATACTTATTTCTTGAACTGAGTTTCACACTACTTTATATCACAATATGCGTCAAAGTTTGCAGTCCACTTTATATGCTTCAATTAACATGAAAGTGCTATGATATTAAAACTTCGTCTGTACTCATCTTCAGATGATGTCTCCTACGATATTTGTATATGCAGCTATAACTTTTTAATGGTCGTATCAATCGGGGGGTGTGTGTCGCGTACACTATCCCTCTCACAGTAAACTTCTAGACAATACCTATACTTAATAGTGTACTTTTACTCTTTTAAAAGGTAAGAAAAGCAGGTGTTTTGTTGATTTACTTCTCTATGACTAGGATTGGAAGGTGCCAATGAGTGAGAAAAGGGTGGCGTTGGTTATAAAGGGTTAATATAGGCGGAATAGTTTTTATGCTTGTGTTGGAGGAGTTTACTGTAACTTTTAAGAATTACAGTCCCGATTGAGGATAGATTTGAGCAGGTAGATCCATGCGATTTTGTAAATGCTTAGCATATGGTTAAGCTTCCTGTTGATACTTACGTTAAATTGCACTATATCGGATGTTATACAACAGATATATTTCCACCGTGGGTGCGAAATATTTTTAAGAGTTAATTTTTTATTTATAATTAGGCTTGACTCTGAGGTAGTTTCCGGTATTATAATGTACATTATCTTAATTTTCTCAGTTCAGTCATCTATAACTTATAATAGAGCTTGCTACATGATAAACTGCATGCTGATCACGGCTGGTACCTTACTAGCTCATAATTAATCTATTTTCTACACATGTACCTAGGATGTGTGAGGGTCCAGTACTGTATGCCGATTACCAATTAGTTTTTTTCATCAACGCTATAATTTGGGAGAAAATTTTGTCAGCCAATCTAACCAGTGGAGGATGAAGACCATAATATTGAATATTTCATTTATGGATTGATTTCATGCTATTCTTATCCTCGTATTGCTGAATCGGTACAATTTTTTAGCTATTTTGATGCCTGCTTTTACAGGCTCCTCTTAGGATGTATTTCCAGGATACCTCTTGACTCTTTGTCCTTATTAATATCGGAAAATTAATGATTTCTGCATAGAAATTTTATCTTTTCTGAGTAGGGGTCTATACCAGCAGTCGCTGCTCGATTATTTTTATGAAGGCTAATTTGGTACTAAAAAATGGGGTCAAATTTTACGGAATTCGGTGATCTTGTACTCTTGATAGGGGATCTTCACGTTCCGGATAGAGCTCCAGACTTGCCAGCATGCTTCAGGGAACTATTAAATACCGACAAAATACGCCATGTTCTTTGCACGGGTAACGTTGGGTCCCCAAAAATGGTTGACTATTTGAAAAAAATATCTAGCTCTGTACATTTTGTTAAGGGAGACATGGATGTTGATTTTGACTTTCCAGACTATAAACTTTTAAAATTAGGTAAGTATGAAAGATTGCTTAATTTACGAGCCAGTACTTACCTTATAGGGTCTAATAGCAAACAAATAGAATTTTGTGTGACTATTTTTATAATTTTGTTTACTGAGAAGGAGGAATTCTTATTGCTTTTGATATATTGCTTAAAGTACCTGATTTTGAGGTACTTGGATAAATTTGACAAGTAGGGTCTCTGCTTTTAATACTATCGGGATTATATTTTTGGCCTCAAATTGCTACACACTTTAGTAGCAAAGATTTCATGATTATATCGCAATTAGGATCTCAGTTAATATATTTTTGATACAGCATACACTACATCTCATAAAAAAATAGACTTGTAACTAATAATTTGTTTGATTTATGCTTAACCATTGAAAATAAAAACACGTCCAACTTTTGGACTGAACCCCCTTTAGATAGAGATGTTTTTGATGCAATTTAATTTCTCCAATTTGCAAATTGATGCGTATATGTTTTTAACGTTTTTTTTTTATTTGTTGAATGCTTAAGATAAAATGCTTTACCCATATGATCCGATGTGCCGAATCCTAAAATTAGTAGTACTAATAATTGTTTGTGTATCATTGGTTTAGGAGAAATTAAAGTCGGATTGATTCATGGGCATCAAATAGTACCTTGGGGTCAGAATGATGCCTTAATGAGCTTCCAGCGACGCTTAGACTGCGATATTTTAGTGTATGGCCATACGCACAAGAGCGTAGTTTTTGAGGTCGATGGAAAATACTTTATCAACCCTGGTTCAGCCACGGGTGCTCCTCAATCATATAGCTCTGATATAACTCCTAGTTTCATGCTTATGGCAATTGTGAACAACAGTGTAGTGTTGTATATCTATGAGGAAAACGAAGGAACTGCTCACGTGGTAATGAGCGACTTTAAGAAGGACCCGAAGCCATCCAGTTAAAATTATAATGTAATTATAGTCCTGCGTTTTGCGATCATTAAAACTTTGTTGAAGGTGCTGAATGAGCACTGAAATATGCAAGAGTGTTGAGGGGTGGCATGGAAATTTGTTAGTGTTTGAGACAACACTATTGAGCAGATTATTAAAGTATGATTAGTTTGAAATGCTACTAATTAAGGCTTAACAAGAAATTTACATTGTTATGTGGAAAAATTAATATATCTAGCATGTTTGTGTCGTTTTCTTTGTGCCTTGCTCTATAACTCCAACTATTTTGGTCAAAAAGAAGAAACTATAGTGCGGATGGAGCATGCTTTTGCTTCTGTTTCAACATATTAAGGATGAGCTACCAGAAAATTACCCTCATACATCTTACTTTGTAAAATTGAGCACTCGTGCTTATTAGCAATTCCTAAATTGAGTTAGTCTTCACGTTTCTTGCATGAATGAACAATAAGCTTTTTGAATTTAAATTGATTATTTCATGACGAATTAAGATGAGGAGAAAATTATAAAGTTTGAAACAAGGCAATTTCTGGATAAAGGAAAGTTTCCCTCGAAACCTATCCAAGGCTTTCTAGTAGCCTTAGGTATATCCCAATAGTAAATTGCTAACATTAGGGTGTTTTCTAATATTTTTGCTGTAGCAATTTTAACTTGCCTGTGAATCAACCTGCAGAGTTTCTAAGCGAAATGATATATAGCAGGTGGAAAGCTCACTTGGTTTCTACTGGGTAAACTTTGACCAATAAACGGAAATATTTCCGAGTTAGGATGGTTTCATAATATTCTCAGCGTGATGAAAGGTTGCTTTTGCATCTGATGGAAGAGATACGACGAAGCATTTTGAGCATTCTAATTGGATGGCGAAGTGATGCAGTTTTTTTAGGACTATGAAAGCTGCCGAGCTTAATGTAAAATGCTGCGTTTTAATGCTTCCTAAATATTGTTCGCTTGTAATGAAACAACTTCGCTATGATTGCTCATGTAGTTGAAACCGTTACAAGCATTATTTGAGGGGCTTCCACTAAAACGCCGAGTGTAATATGTTTAGGTCATTCCTTCACTATTCCCATTTTAATTGCAAGTATTACAGAGGAAACTGTAGCCTTAGAGCAACGGTTGAAAGGTGATGGCGCTTATTTTGTAGCTGACGAAGTGTAGTTTCTTTAATTATAAACTTTTCAATAAAAAATAGTTTAGGATTTCTGTTTATTATCGTGATGTAATATTTATTAACGAAGGTTTCGTTGCATGCAGTAGGCGTGGGAATTTTTTTTTTATTAGATGGTAAATTTTCGCGTTGTATCTGAGGAAGTATTGTTAATTTCTTATTTCGTGTTGCACATTTCACTCCTTTGCTCTAGCCCATCATATTCTAACAAGGCTTTCTAATTTTGTTGAAAATTTGCCTTATTGAAAAAAGCTTTTTCCCGGAGAAGCCTTGACAAGTTATGTAACTGAAGTTAAGGTTTGCCTTGTCGATTAAACTCTTAGTTGGTTCTAGTTCGATTCCTTTGAAATGACACTGCCGCCATTGAGTCTAAGTCTCCAACCTTTTTATACACCTCTTCGATCAAGGGCACACCACTTACTACCGTTCTGAAATATAAAAACAAGGGTGAAATCCTTGTATTTCTGAAGTAGACTGACAGTTGCACTCACACTTTTGTGCTTTTATCACTCTTGGGAAGCATGGATTAATGTAGCTGACCACATGCAGGGATAAATATTGCATTATCTGCTGAATTTGCAACAATTTTGGATGATTTAAAATTTGGTGCAATTTTCATGTACTCATCACGCAAGTGCTATGAAAGGTGACTAGGTTTTTTCCGCAGACCTGGCAGGGAAGCTACTAACAAAATCAAGCTAGCTGCTATTCCGCTTTGCATATAGCAATTCAACAAGATGCTAAACATACATTTTCAAGTTAATCTTCTGTTGCTTTTGTAATTTTTTTTCTGATAATGTTGAACTTTACACATAAATAATCATGCGATATATGTATCTGCACTAAGTTAGTTATTTATTACATACCGAACTATTCGATTGCGGTATAATATTTGAGCCGTACAGTTCTTTGGAGATTTTTTTGGGGAAGTATAACGATATGCTGCCATTGTGTTGAGACAACCACAGGCGAAAAACTAGAGTCGTAAGAATATGCTTGTAGGAACACGAAGCGTATGGAAGTATTCGATGCAGTGGATGTATATAGTGGGTTTGCCATCTAATGCTTAGCCAAGCATGATTTGTTTTTGTTTGAGCTGATTAAAATGGTCACTAAGCTATTGATTATTTTACATGACACGTACTTCTCATAGTAAAACCGATAAACCAGCCTCACAGTTGCAATTAGCAATGCGAAGGATACCGATAACAGTACCAGTTCCGACTTTAAGATGCTATCGGCTCTCTTCCCTGAAATAAGAATTGCCATAAACGTTGATGACATAAATGTAACCAAGTTCAAAATAAAGCTCCACAGCACCTTGTCCTGGTCCTTTCTAAGATAATTGATTGCTTGAGTCATGGAAATAAAACCATGGGTACCCCGGAGGGCTAAACCTATAAAAAAGACTACCACAGTCATTATGTCTTGCTCGGTAAAGGCACTCGAAAAATTTATAGTAGTTGCTTCTATTCATAGAGTGTGTCACATAGTGGCGCCAACATAAATGGGGCAAGTATTTTCATAGCAAAGTTATAACTACCTACGCCCTTTCTGAGGTGTCTGCTCTTTGAAGAGCTCACCCGATTCCATTACAATTCATGTGCTCTTCAAAAAAACTTGGCACTTGTAACATCATTCAGATCATTGCTTTTCTCATTAACTAACATGCCAAGAATCCGAGCTCTAATGCCGTCGCTGCTTCCCTTTTATATCGGCGTACATGCTTAGCACAAAAGTGGTATGCGCTTAGTTCTATGTTTTATCGTGGCCGATAATTGCTAGCATCATAGTGCAACTACTTCTAACAAATATTTCAGTTATCTTTCATATTGGCATGTTGTAACCACATTCAGAGCTGCTGCATATATTTTTATTGGAAGTACGCAAAAAGCTGCCCATAAAGGGCTCACAGTTAAGTTGAATCATTTAAAATGTTGGTTTGATGCATTACTATAAAGAAAAACTTACGAGACCCTCTACTGCGTATTACCACGAACAGCATAACACTTTATCTTCTTTGACATTTATCTCACTCATGACTCTCAGATTGCTTGAACTACAATGTAGTACTATATCAGAACTTGTTAGGAAAAACCAATATCCACCAAACCTATAGTTTCACGAGTGCTGCCTGATAGTAAAAGGCATAGCAGATGCTTTTCATCTAAGCATGGTCTTCATTACGCTGCTTCGATTGTTTTCTCGGACCTTGTATTTATCGTAGCATTTATTTTTACTGGCCCTTTACTACAGGGTTGTTTTATATATCGCTAATTTTTTCGTTTATAATGTGGAGAAAACTTGCGCAAGTATTGGCCTGGCAATTATTTCTACACTAAACATCATCAATAATGTCATTATAGGTGAATGCATTACATAAAATAGTTGTAAAGAAGAGACCCCACTATTACAAACTAAATACTTCATTGTATTGAGTTACGTAGGCAAATCTGGTTAATGTAATTTCCTTCTCATCAAGAAACTCATTATTTCTCTGAATAACCTTCCAGCCGTAATCGGATCCTTAGGATAAAAATATGTAAACTAGCTGCTTTTACAGATTTTCCTATGCACATTTTACATGTGTGGCAAATGAACATAAAACTACGAGGTACAACAATCAGAAAGTAGGATATCCATTGTATGTTTGTTTCTGTCATTTAGGCTATGGTGTGACGCAAGATTTATTTCAATGTATGATTTAACATATTCGACACTTCAATAACCTTTCACTTTGTTTACTGTACGCCACTATTTACCTATATGGCATCAAGGCCTTGCAGGTGACTTCATCATACTACATAGCCTTACTCTTTGATGACTATGGTCAGTAGCTGCGCACGAATATTCAACCTGAGTATTCGCTTTGGAAAAATCAGGATTTCAATAGCTGCATTATAACCAACTTAAAAAACGTAACCTTAGGTAAGTATGAAGTGGGGGAAAATGCCCCTGCAATAATGTCGAGGTACAACATAAGGATTTGCTGTTATTGAATTGATGATCCATCTTGTGGGTATAAACTAAATAAAAAGAAGTACGGGTTAAGCATCATTCCATCCCTTTATGAACATATTTTTGTTCTCTGCTAGCTCTCAGCATTTCCTAGATGCGTTGGGATCCACCATTCTAAGAATTGTTCGTATGCATTACACCATTTAGCACTTTCTAATGCCGAAGAAGGGTTATTATATTTCAGATACTCCATCCCCAGGTGCTACGTGTACGTATAGAGTGCAATTTGATATTCAACTTTTTAATAAGTATATATTTATTATAGTTATCGAAACAAGCAAATCTTGTTTTGTATTTTTCCCCCACATTGTTCAGTAAAAATTCCAGTCCTATACACTAAATTAATATAGGAGCTTCCGTATGAAAGCATGCATGGATGCTGGCATTCCTCTCACATTACTTGTGACGCTACTGTAACAATTGTTTACACACCTACTATCATGCATAGCCGAATTAGCATCTGCAGTCATTATTCGCATGCTATAATTAATCTGTTATGCCTTACATATATCTTTAATTCCTGAGCGACTGTGTTTATTTCTCGGAGCCATCGCCTATATACTCACCTGGTGCCAGAATGGATGAAAATCCAGCTCTTACTATTATAAAGACAGAAAGCACCAGAGTGGTTATTACGAGCAGCGCATAAATGGTACTGCTTACACATGATATATTGCGGCATGAATACGAGGACGCCAATTGGTGCGAGGAAAATCCCGCAATAACAGTAGCCTGAGTAGAAATTATCCAAAAATTTTGAGATAGCCAATCAAGCTCTTTTTTTCGTATCATCATATCTTCCTCGCTTAAACCGGTAACCAACGAGTTTTTTAGAATAGAAAGCATTTTTTGGCCACTGGAAGGAATAAGCGAAAGTGCTCTACAATACTTCCGTAATGCATCCAACGAAAGGAGCTCAGTTGATGAAGATAAATAACCAGATATTGTTTTATGAAATTTAAAATAAGCTTGTAATTCCTACAAAAAATATTCCGTGGCTTATGAACAACCGCTCTGTTTAAAAGGATGTTTGTAGGGATCAATGAAGATAATGAGTCACGAGAGAATGGACCGCAGACTAGGCAGGGAGTCAAGTAAAAAATTTACTTAACATTGCAAGCACTAGCATATCAATTTTTTTGCTTGGATGTTGTGATACCACAGAAATAGCTATATAATATACCAGCACTTCAAGTACTGCAGCAGATTCATTGCCGGGGACTAAATTGATGAGCGCTCTCATTATATGGTGCGGGAATAATTTTTTACCATTTAGCAAAAGAACGCGGGATGTGACTACTTAATTTTGTTTTTTGATTGCAAGCTTTTCTTGTTGATATGGCACTTTCTGTGAGTTTTTAACTATTGTTGGTAGACGTAAAGTTTTAAAGACGTTGCAGGTTGCTAACTCAGGCAAAGCATTTTAGTTGTAAAATGAGGTGACATAGGTTGCTTACCCAAAATCCCGTTTGTTAGAATAGAACATACACGTATCTTTGCACTGAATCATAAACACATTCACAGCTGTTCTTCAAAAACTTTCTTAAGAAAATGTATTTTGCTTACTTCACCGATACTTAATGGATATAATTGTAATGTTTCGTCAAATACAATATGAATAAATAAGAAAAAATTGTAAATGTGATTTTTCGCTGAAAGTTGGGAAGCTGGATATTAGGGGCAACGAGCGTCTACTGATGTCTGCAGTTTTTGTTTTTTCATTTGTACTAGCGAACAAGCGGCTTCCATCTTTTTATGCCAGATTCCATAAAAATCTTAACTTAAAAGTGGCCCCTAACTTTAACACAGACATCAGCTTAGCTTTCCACACTGTAAGTTTCAGGACAGAAACTTTTTAGTGGGCTGCTCCATCAGCTTTTATGCAAGGCATGATGATCCTTCGCTATCTCTTCTATCCTATGAGCTATGAAATCCTATTCTTAGCTGCGATGTGCCTTCTTTCATATTTTCAAAATATATAAACTTAACCAGTATAAGTAGTATAACGCGAGTAATAGCGCAGAAAAAATAACGAGCACTACGCTTCATATAATTGTTCGCCTTGCAGAATTAGTTTGGATGTGTAAGACCAATGTAATGAAACTCTTCTATAATTCAGTGATTACCTA
>JADHZB010000310.1:0-35178 GCA_015657535.1 Nephromyces sp. MM_2019 | reverse complement strand
ACACACACACGACACACATAGAGCTTTGCCTAAATGATCTACATTCAACATTATAAAATAGTAAACAAACACAATAGTAAATAGAGGAAAAAAGAGACTTAAGAATGCTCTGATGAGGAGAATGCGAATAAATAGAACTAACAGCACTCAGGAAGGTAAACACACACACTCTTTAATGAGTAACTACACACACGCTTTAATGAGGCAAATCCAAAACACATTTAAACGCAAGCAATCAGGTATGGAAAAACATAAGCATACACACACAGATGTAAAACCAAGATAGAAATGTAAGGGTAATCAAGTGATGAGCCCACGCACACACAAATGCAGAAATCACCACAAGAAAGCACGAAGGCAGTGAAGATTATCAGGCAGCTTTCTAACCAGTATAGCGATGTACACGTAACCTCTAGCATGTGTGTGCATGGCAAAACTCCTAGATGTGTGTATGTGGTAAACTTCTATATATGTGTGTGTGCGTGTAGCAGATTAATTCTTAAGCAAAAAATCCTAGAAACACCTGGAAATTGCGAATTTTCCAGCCTTTTGCACACAAAACATCATCATCTTTACGCACATCATCACATTCCACTGCATTTAGAATGAACAGAGCAAATTTCTACCTGATACTATCCCCCAGAAGAAAGTCCTAGCAATGATGATCTTGTGGGAAGTATCTATCCACAACAATGCTTTAAGGAAGAAGACGTTGAGATCGACTACTGTGGTGATGATGCTCACAAAAAGAACCGCTAGAAAGGCTTGGAAATCGCCCAAAAAGGGGAACCAGCCTACCATGAAGCTGAAAAAGAACTCGCACACACACAGAGTTTTGCAGTGAAGAGATTGAGGAATTTTCCGTAGTTTGATAGCGTGAGAGTTGTGGCGTAAAGCGTGCGTGTGTGGGGATTTTTAGTGGTTTGTGTGTGCAGAAAGCTGGAAATGTGTGGGTATGCGCGTGTGGAGATAGTTTGATATGTATGAATGTGTGTGCGTGCAGAGAGTTGGAAAAGTGTGGGTGTGTGTGTGAAGAGAGCTTTAAATTTGCACATGCTTTTAGTGTTTCAAAACAGCGTGTATCTGAGAAAAGTTTGAAATGCGTGTGTAAACCCTGAAATATCGATGGGTAGGCATATTTTTATGAAATGCACGTGTGTGTGGAGAGCTTTGGTACCAACTGTATGCGTGTATGTACATTTGCCTTTTGGATGTGAGGTGTGTGTGCGCATCTTCTGATAAGCATGCTACTTTCGCAGTCACATAAGAAGCATGAGCTCCCGTGGGTGATTCAGACGACACATAGAAATGCACATAATCAAGGAGTCAAGGGCAGAATTTTTCTACAGTGCTTGTGTGTGAAACTTTGCGCGTTTGATGAGCAGCCTATGAATCTATTCAACCGCTAAGAGCTGGGGTGTGCGTGTGTTTTTGCAACAGCTTCACATTCGTATTCTTCATACAAAAAAAAAATCTGTAAATGAGTGCCGTTGCACGCAAAGAAACCCCTCAGGAAGACGAGGAACATCTCATCTTCGGTTGAAGATAAGCTATTCGCTTAAGGTGAAGCCAGTGCAAACATCCGTGCGTATGTGTGCGTGTAAACGTAGAGCAGAGTTAAGCAATATCCTGACTAAATCTTCAAGGGTCTACAGGCTATATAACGTTACAACACACAGAACTACCCAGGCACGTAAGGCTAGAAATGAAGCAAAAAGTACCGATAGAAAGAGATACACACCGAAAGAGACTCAAAGCTAAAGATACACAAAGAGACACACACGGAAAGAGTCACTCACAGAATGAGACTCGAAGATGAAGATACACGCAGAAAGAGGCCCAAAGACGGAGGCACACACCAAAAGAAACTCAAGGATAGAAACACATACCAAAAAACACAGGTAGACACGGAAACACAGGCATATGCAGACAAACTCCAAGAAACACACACACAATACGTATCTTTAGTGCGCAATGAAGAGATGAAGACGTCGAACCAAAGGCATTCTTCATCATCTTACTGTTCGAATAAATTCGTCGATTTACTAAGCAATTGCAAAGATAAGTTTGAAGATGAATCAGAAGAAGTTAAAGCGTCTTCGTTGCTCTTTTCCTGCGTGTTCTGATGCTTCATATCGTGATTTGTCAACCTCCAATCGAAAGTCTGCATAAGACATACTTAATACCAGCGTTTAAAATGCTTCTGGAGCTATCAGAGGGTAAAAACTCATCTTCTTAGATGAAGCTTCAATTCGCACACAAGAGCTCCAAAAAATTCCACTATCTCACACGCAGACATAAAAAAGCTTCATCACAACACACACACTCAAACACTTTATCTTACATGCACACACTCGAAAGCTTTAAGTAACACACAAACACAATAAAAACCTCCAACTCACTTGCACACATTCAAAAGCTCCACCTCACACGCACGCACAAAAAAACTTCACGTCACACACACAACATACCTACACATAACTCACCTTCAGGTTGAACACCTTATTTAGCTTCAGACCAAAGTACATCCCCAATAAATTGCAGCCACAAATATCCAGGATTAACTAGACAAAGCACACACAGGGGGATTTTAGTACCAGAGAAAGCGTAAACACACACACACACACACACACAAAGGCTTCCAAAGCTATAGGGATTACACACACCAAAAGATTCAAAAGAGCGCAACCACACACACGCAATCTTCTCCAAATAGAGCAAACACACTAACAAAAAGCTTCTCGACCAAATAGACATCGAATAGACCACATGATAGCTATAAACTTCCCTCTCGTAAGCATCATGTACACAAACCACACACACACACATGCAATGAGATTCAAACTGCCATTACGCTTTTTAAAAAAAAAAGCGCACACATCACGTTCATATGAGCTTCATACTAGGAGTCAACTTTGAGACTTTAGTTCACACACAGCTTACGTGATCCCACCAGCACTCCCAGAAGTTGGGTAGCACATTCCTGAAGGTAATCTCCATCCACTCATATAATACAGAGAGAAACCACAGCAGCTTCGCGTCTCTTAACACCATCGCCTTAACAAGCCAGCCGAAGAAGTGGGCAGAAACAAACACATCAATCTGAGCCTGTGGAACACACACACACACACACATACACACAAAGATTTATCGTAGATAAAGCAGCTACTAAGAAAAAGGTAAAGTGTGAGGTAAGGAACTCCTTTGTATTAGTGAAATGCTACACACCCGTTAATGAGGGACAGAGAAAGCTTATAAAGGCGAATGACAAACTAAAAAGGATTTAAACACAGCACAGCGAATCGAGATCCAAGAGATGGCGTGAAAAGAGTCAAACACATAGCGGATGAAGATCTAAAAGAGAGCGGGAAGGGAGCCCGAAAAACACCACGACAAAAGAGCCAAACACACAGAGAAAAACCAGCCAAATATAGAGAAGGCATACAACAAAAAACCCCAATAACAGGGAAAAGCATGCCTAAAAGCTAAATAATATCTGCGAAACATCTAAAAAGACACTAAATGGTGAATCAACACCTAAAAATCATCTACAAACCCACAGGAAACACATTAATTCATATAATCCACAAAAAACCTGGAAAACACAAAATCCAATACAACTTGACACTATTCGATAAAGTTATGGCTTGAAGACCCGAAAAAGTAAAGAAACACAGAAACAAAGGAGCAAGCAAAAACTTCTGCCTGCTTCATCCATATTACTCACCAAAAACCTTGGAAAAGCTTTGATTCGCAACAAGAGAAAGCGATATATGTCCTTTTCAGTGTACGTACACCACCACAACTTCACTAAAACACACACCTCCTCATGAAACTAGCGGCGAAACGCAATATAAAACATTTTTTCTCAGGAATCACACACAGATTTCAGCTAATCTCGCAAAGCTCTGAGCGAATTCCGATGAAATTGCTTCTATACAAGCACACACAGCATGGAACTCGAACTATTAACTTTTATCGGGCAGAGGCAGACGCACCTATCTTACCCGAAAAGTAGCCCAAGAATTGCAGTTTTGCCCGTAGTTCTTCTCTATAAGAGGTTTGCCTAAGGATGGATCGTAGTAAGCTAAACCTCTTCGAATATCGTCTAGATTCTAAAGGAAACACGCACACGCTTATTCAAGCAGAAATCAGCTATGCCGCACACGAAATAGAGTTTTACCTACAGAATATTGAGCGTATCTTCACAGCATTTCACTCTTTCTTTACAGTGGTGAGAATCTAGCCGTACATACACCTCATCTATAGGATCTACACACAGCGTAACTGCATGTACATACATCCACACTAGCTATTGTAGAGAATCTATCGCTGTGTATGCTCGGCAAATCATTTCAAACTACAAGCTTATCCAGTAGAGATCCAGGATAGGGCTCTGACAAAGCAGCCATACCAAACAGAAAAAATCCCGCAACACACATAAGAAAAATAGCCGCTTCTACCTATTCTCCGTGGAGCTCCACACAACTTTGAATTCCACGTACAAAGCATAACACACACACACGGTTAAGTCCTGCAAATAAGCTCTAGTACGGCGGATACATTCCAGACTTTCAAACCACATTTTTCACGGCATATACACCTTAGCAAGGCACCTTCAAGAGCAATCGCCTTCGCACACACAGATATGCACACACATTTTAGTAGCGGTGCATCCAAATAATTTTTCCTAGAGTACCTGAAAAAGGAGGAAAATCAGTAGCAATAAGTAAAGCATCGATACTCCCATCATAAGCCTCCAGAAAGCTCTGCTCGGCCTTACCATTACGCCGTCCGGAAGTTGAAGCGTAGCGAAAACCAGAAACATGAAGATGCAGGCAAAAACGCCGCTGAAATCATCAAAATTCCAAGAAAAACACACATTTTTTGCCCTAAAACTTTGGAAGATGAGAAGGGAAGAAAAAACTTAGCATCTTATCATCGTGACGCTGAGAAGCATTAGACATCAATACTAATCTTCAAGCGTAGAACACACAGAGTACTTAGAACTAATCCTTATAATTGCGGGTATATCGAAGAAGTGATTAAACTGCGTAAAAATGCATGCAAGAAGTCGAAAGAGGCAAACGATGGAGTTATGAATCTCCTGAGGTTGCTTTCAAAACCTCACACACACATATCAGTCTACTGGAGATAGCTTCAAAACCTCATGCACACACATCAATATGCAAACAGCACACACAGACACCTTCATCGTCAGATGGCAATCCAATACAACTAAACTTATTATATATAACAGCAGAAATGCTAGGCTTTTGAGTAAAATAAAGACACATTTCTGACAGGAAACTACTCAGTAACAAGCAAAAAAACTCTTCATGCAATCATCATAAAATTGCCTTCAAATAGCACAAATACCATAAAAAACCTACAAATTCATCGCTAAAAAAGTAAAAAAAGCACCAAATACGTGTAACAATGAGCTATACAACGGGGTATGAAAGAGACTTCAAGATGGAACACTGCATGAGTGAGCGCATCAGCTGCATCTACGATAGAAGAAGAAACAATGACTCTACATTTCTGCTTGAAGCCGCTTCCACAGGCTAAAAATTGCATCATCTAGAATAACTTCAAGGAGCAAATTCACTGCCTTTTACTAGCTTTAAAAAGCCAATTTTTGCAGCCACAAATATGCCAATCGCCAGCGTTTTATGAAATTACAGTAGGGAGTGACGTCTCCTTCTAAGTATGTAAGCTTCGTTAGCGATATGTTCTCTTTCTGTAGAAGCTAACAGTGAAAAGGCATGAAATCTCCACAAAAAGCGTCGACAAAACCAAAAATACTAGGGAAAAAAATAGGATTTGAAGACAACTAGCCTTCCAGAAAACAAATGGAAGGCGAAACAGCTTCATAAACCAAGTCCCGCAATTTTTGGAGTAAAAGTAAGGAAACAATCGTGTGTTTTTTTAAACATAAATCAAGGTCACGACACGGGGGGGGATTCACGAGCCTTGTGCATATGTTGAAGTTGATAAGAAGCAGCGGGAAAATTCACTTTTCGGGAAGAAAAACATCACAAAAGTGGTGAAAGTGGGAAATGTTCTTACTTTTTAAGAATAAAATCAACAAAGAGGTGTGAAAAATAATGGAAAGTTCAATTCCTACCAAATTTACTCATAAAAGGAGCAAAATTTGAAGACTTTATCATTTTTGAGGAGTGAAACCTCCAAAAAAGAGTTATCTGCACTCCACTAGTGCTTACATGACGATATTCTCTCGCAGCTCAAACTTTCCCTGTACAAAATGAGAGGCTAGCCAAATAATAGCAAGTGTAGCACACAACGCAGTCACAGTATGGGGCCTGAAAAGCAATGTGAAGATAAAGATTTTTTTACTAATAAAAGCACAGCTCTGAAGCCCATACTTTGGGCTTCAAACTCTTATATGTTGCATCTTTCCTACACACGAAGTCTTCATACTCCACCAACCTCCAAACCTTCCCTGTCTACATAAAGCCAAAGAAAGAAGGCATCTTCCTTGCAGCTGCTAATCGTATTTTAGACTTGAATCTCCTTCTATACAGTCCACTCAATTTCACTAAATAATATCTAGTACGAATGCTCATTAAACCTTCTCAAGTAAGTAAGCAGTACTTTTACACTTTGGACACATATATGCACACCATCTTGCTGTATATCTCTAATCTATAAATTATATACATCAAATCTGCACGCACGTCCACTTATATTTAAAGGAATAAATGTATGTACAATCGTATCATTGCATGAAGATGGGTGTGAAAAATCCACAACAAAGCAAATAATTTTAAATCAGCGAGAGATTTACCCCCTAACACACTACACTTTCTTCTGCACAAGAATAAACAAACACTAAGATTACTCTAAACACACAAACAATGAAAATGAAACAACAGATTTCAACTCGAAAAGCAGAGCTTATCTAAACCTTACCTTGGAAGTGTGAAGCATTAAACACCAACATCACACGCGAGGTTCTAGATAAGCGCAAGAATTGCATTGAAAAACTTCAAGATCGAGATAGCGAAGAAAATCTTCAGTAAGTAGAGCATATTGAATATATACAGAGAGCTCATCTTTCTCCCTTATATTTCGAGCAAGAACGAGGCAGAATGAAGATGGAATCCTGCAGTCCGTTTCTTACCTTTGTAGCCAATGCTCCGCCTTTGGTATGTTAAAATCTGAACAATCCTTAAGGGAGTTGAACTGTTGAGTATAGCAAGGAGACCTCTGTGGCTCTAATGGTGTACAACCTCTATCTTTAAGATTCATCATTTCCAAAGAATGTTGAAGAGTTTTTTCCCCTTCAACGCCCTTTTGCCCCAGGACCTCTTCATTTGATGATAGTTTCATCTGCGTATCATCAAAAGTTGACAATAACGCAGTATTTTTTGTGTGCTGAGGATGTACAGAGGGCTTGGTATCCATACGAGTGGTACCACGAGAACTATCACTTTTTTGGCACTTCATGACAGAATTAGCATCGACCGCAGCTTCATCGTCCTTCAACGAAGCGTATGCCACCATAACATCCCGGTCACCTCTCACATAAGAGCAAGCGTCTTTATTTTTTTTCTTTGAGGAAATATCCGCAGAAACGCTGGGTTCGCGTTGCTGTCTGGTTCTGCGCGTAGATCCAACTCTAATCGGCGAACTTCCATCTCTAGTCTTTTGTAGTTTTCTTTGTATCAAAGAGTTTCCTCTTACCACTAAAAGATGCTGCGCTTGGCCGAAAACTTCTTCATGAGGAGACGCTAAGCTTCCTGCTTGGCTTGGGGCCGCCCCTCTCCGAATACCGCTACGGAGCGTCATCTTCGGAGCGGTCCGCTCTGCGAAAAAAAAATGGTACAGAAATATCGAAATATTTGAGGTATACGCGAGGCATATTTTGTGAAGCAAAGTCTACTAGGTTCCATCGGTCAAGGACGCAGATAGCAAGAACTACAAGGTAAAGCAGGATACGCTTGAGCCTGCATGGAAAGCAGTCTAAACAAAAAAAATGCAATTTCAGTGGTGAGCAAAACACTCGAGGCTACTATGAAAAAAGGGCACACAGTAGGAAAAGGGATATATCCGATGCAAAAGACATGAAAAAAGAAAAAGCATGCCAAAGAGCGATATCAGTATCGTGAGTACGATTCTTCTTCAGCAAAAACTTTGAGAAATTCAGCTTGGTACATAGCGCTATATATTTGCTAGCAAAACCCCCTCATACACTACGGAGAAACCGGGATTTTCTGCGCATGCTACACAGAAACACGGCATAAATATTCTGGAATCTCCCTTTTGGCTCTTTTTCCATGAAGCGGAAAACTGAGCAAACAGCATGACATTAACACAAAAACTACACGAGAAGATGAAAGGAATGAGAGAATCATCTATTAGCTTACATTCTGAACAGTAGGAAGGGAAGTCGCATGCAGGTAGATACTTTCCTGTGGTAAAAGAGTAGTAATTATCTTCAAGTACGTGATGCTCTTGCAAGCAAAGTGAGGATCATCATACGCTAGCCAGTGTTGCATAATTTGAAGAGGGACTACCCCCCTCGAAACTAAAGTCGGGGGACCACAAAAATTCCACAGCGAAATTTATACGCGAAGCTGAGGCTTAAGTGCATTGGTACAATCAAGGATCACCAAATTGAAGACATTGCAGATACCCGCCATACTTTCAGCGATTCAGTACACGAGATATCCTACCACCAGAGTGTAGAACATGCTGAGGCCACACACCTGAAAATGTGGAGCACAACTTCAAGAGCTCATTTCGAAACGCTCCGTAAAACAGACCTAGCGTTTACATAAGTGACTATCTTTAATGAAAGCACTTTTCGAGTATGTTCCTACATATGAAGCTGTCAATTAGCAATTTCTAGAAGCTGCTCGAGAAAAAATTATTCCTTCAATTTTACATGGTTTCTGCAAGTTTTCAAGAACTTACATAGGATTTATTGGTGAGCTAGCAGCTCCTCAGTAACTGCTGTCAGGCTGTGCTGAAAGGTCTAGGAACAACGCATTATTAGCCCCTCCCAGGAAAAAGGTTTTTGTAGTTTCACATCATTTTTAACTAATGAGAAATTGCAAGTACATATTCTTGATCATAAACGAATGGCTTCTCCTCTGTTGTGATGATTAATCCGAATCATTTTCTTTCGGTTGGATGTATATCATGGAATGCGCTGAATCTGAGCTGCTTACTACCAGCTGGGCTCTATTTTCACAAGGACTAGGCGGAAAAAACATCGCCAATCAGCGAAAACAGGGGACTAATCATGTAATGACTATATATTTGATGAAGGGGCTCGATAAATCGATGGTTTGCTTCCACGTTTGAAAGGATGGCATCTACTTCGCTCTGAAAAGCTGATATCACGAGGTTTTTTCTCCCCGCTTATGTTTCTTTCTGCATATTTTTCAATGTCTTAAGAGCATGGTGGCGCCAGGACTAAATTTCGTGGGAAAATTCGAAAAGCAACTAATTTTGCCATACTATTGCAGTAAGAAAAATTCAATCATTTCACAAGTATGAGATAAATACACGCGCATTCTATTTTTTCATGATAGAAAAAACGTCGCATTCATCAATCTCTTTGACCCGAAAAAAATTTGCCTGGAAGCAGAGTGCTTAACGGTTTTTGTTCAAATGAAGGATATGTGCTGGGATTAGCTACTAAAATCATCATGAAACGTCTCACAGTAGCGAATGCTTTGTTGGTTGCTTTTATTTTTTGTTCAGGTAGTCAATATATCATGAGGCATGCCCAAACAACGTACTGAGCACCTCACCTCTGAGGAGAGTGTACTTTCATTGCAGCATCATAAAAATCGCTGCATGGTTTCGAAAAAGCCTTTAGAGAGCATCATTGACTAAGCCTTAATTACGTTGTCGGCTTTTTCTTTTAGCATGAGGCTATGATGATTTGAGCGCAGAGAAGTCCTTAACGCGTAATGGTACTTTTACAGGTAGCTTGTTTAAAGTGAAATAATTAATCAGTGAGCGACAAATACAGGGCTACCTTTCGTCGAGCTCAAACCAGGATTAGTGGATTTAAACCAACGAAAATATCCCGTTGATTTCAAAAAATTTTATGCGAAGATTAAACGTCACTATACAGCGCATGACACATGGCTTTCTCCAAGTATGCAGCTTTGAAGGAGTCTATTACAAAAAAAGATGATTTTTTATGAACAATCCTAACTTAGAAAGCACTTATGATAAAAAAGTACGGGTCTGCAGATGTATAACTAGAAAGGCAGCGGTATGCGTACATCTATCTAAGAAAAAATAAAGCCTTTTCTTCTTTTTCCTCATTTTTTTTATTTTTAGCGGGACACTGTTCCTTATCTAATAAACACATTCTGCGAGTTTACTACAGACCTCTAGGGGTTCACAACCTATTGATGCTGTGGAGTATTAATATAATTGCATTAGTTTTCAACCAGTACATGCATCTCCTTTTTTCAAGAGCAAATAGCTCTATTCCTGTATAGCATGCGAGTCTTTTCAAAGAAAATCTCCTGTGGCTGTTGGAATTTTTCGGGAGTGACAATAAGGAAGCTTTAATGGTAGCAAAATCAAACAAGCTTGTCACGTACATCCTTCGTGTGGCAGTACTTCTCCCACGTGTAATTATCTTCTTCAATGACACTTCCTGCAGTGCGCTGTTTACCGTTTCGTAGTATTTTAAACGTTAATTCTTTCATAAGGGGATATCTCAACTTCATGATTGGGTTCTTAGTCACTAGCCTTGTGCAAGTAGCGCTATTGCATTGTGGACAGTCCTATGTAAGTATTATTGTGTTTGAGAGTCATATTTAAGTTTTATTGTATTATAGAGTCATATCTAAGTACCACTCTAGTACAGCCCCATACTCAAGTATCACCACTCTACTACAGACATATGATGGCCCTTACCTTTATTTTGGGTATACAAACTTATTTCTTGTGGTAGAGTGAGCAAGCGAGGAATTTTTTTTTCTTTTTTTCCAATGAGTCCCCACGCCCTCTGCTTATGTAGCATTCTATAGTAACTCACAAAAGCTAATCTCACAAAGAGGGTACAGGAACAAGGGAGTCGCAAAGCTACCCCAAGAGTTTCACGGCACATTGTGGGATGACCTACGGCTTCAGCATCTCATCAATAGTGAAGCGATGATAGGCAAGCTTGTTCGCTGGTTGCTACTGCTACATGTAGCCCCCCAATGGAATATATCTTCGTATACGATTGGCATCGATCATTGCAAGCTACTAATTAGTTCGTAGTCGCGCGCAGAGGAGCACCGCTAACTATGAAATAAAGTGAACACTGGGACTACTACAAGAGACATAATTCCGGCTGTGTAGCGCTCATAAAAAGGCAACCAATTGACCCGAACTCGATAACCAGCCTGCTAGCGGCGCTTTTTATCGAGGCATGCACAACGTCAAATCTGGGTCACCGAAATCGATGTTGGAACAGTTCTCTGCCAGCTTTTTGCAACATCTTCGTTGGTTCAATAATTCAGTCCACTAATTTCAGAGTGAGGCTCTGCTCAGATAGGGAGCGATACACTAATAAATTGCTTTTGACAGCGCGCTCTTCAGGCATATTATTGGTCTATTGCAGCGAACAATCCAGTATTGTTTGCGTGTGCATTACGCCCTATTGCGCGTGAAGAATTCAGTAAAAAGGTGAATTGAGACGATTTCTCTCTGTATCTTTTTTTTTCTTGGCTATATCAACCGCTTTCGCTGGTGTACTTGCTTTTTTCCTTACTTGCGTTGGGCATGATTTAGTACAAGCTTTCGCTGCTTGAAGATGTCCGAGGCACCTTTTCGCCTTTTTGCCGATAAGGCTCAAATAGGAGCACTAAGATGCCTTGTTGCCTCGCAGTTCTATTCTGTTCCCGTTGAGTTGCAGAAGACGCATAGCGTGGCCAGTTTGGAGCTCACAGGAAAGAAGTTGCATAAGCTGGCAGTTTCTGAAGCTTTTGTGAGTGAGGAGTCTATCCGGCCATTGCTAGTGACACGTAACGGCCCTATCTTTACCACTCTTGCCATATGCCGTTATCTCAGGGATATTAGCTCTCTCAAAAGCGAAGGTCAGCAAAAACTTTTACAGGAAGCTGCGGCGGTTAACCCTGATAAAATTAGTAGTTCTCATGTAGAGTCTTGCGGCAGTCGCAAAACTCTCAATTGCTCACCTTATGCTCGCTTAACGCAGCCGTTGACTTCAGAGGTAACTGAAATTCCTTCAAAGCCAACATACGTGGGGTATGGGCAGTCTATTGAGGAAGATTCTTTGCACGAGGACCGCAAACCTTTGGTGACAGGCTTACCGAGCGGACAAAATGAGTGGTTGAGTTGGATTGTATCCGATCTCGATTTCACGCTGACTGGCATAAGCTTGAAGCAAATAACTAAAGACCTGGATGCTTTAGAAGCCCACCTCGTGAAAAGAAGCGAAGAAAAACACTTTTTTTTGTGTGGATCTTCGTTCACCTTGCCCGATATGTTCCTTTGGGCTACATTGAATAGGTTTGGGCAAGCAATGAAAATTTTATTGCAGCAGTTTTGCACAAAACCTTACTTTTCTAAGTTGAAAGTTTGTTTTACCTAGGCACATTATTTAGTAGATGTTCATGTCCAATTTGTTTTCCCAATTGAGAGGACTCTCATCCATGTCTTCAGTCGTGTTGTTGACACAAATTGTTGCTCTATCCTATGAATTTCTGGCCAAAAATTTCGCAGGATTTTAGGTTTCATAAAGAGCTTCATCTAATAAGTTTTCTTGAGGTCTAAGATATGACCACTATAGAAGGAAAATCGTGCTAATATTGCAGCGCTAAGCTACTTATTGAAATTGTTCATCGGTTGAAGCTTAGCATGAGCGTTGGCAGCTGCAAGATTTTCATGAGTGTTTTTTCCTGGTGCTCTTTCCAGTACATCCCAACTGCTCTTTTAAATTGTTTTTCTGAAACTCAATTACCTAGACTGAATTATTGGTTGTTTAAAGCGGGGTCTGATCCCATCTTACACTTTACGAAGAATATTTGCATAGTTTTATAGTTTTTGTTATGCTGCTTCGCTGTTACCGAGCAAATTTGAAGCTCCCATATGCTTTCATGTTACTAAGCTAACTTGAAGCTTTTCTCTTATCTTCAGGCCTCATTTTCAAGGCATTTTCAAGACATGGCCGCATCTTTGTAGATTTTTGACCGTCATCGGCGAGATGCCTTGCGTTAAATCAGTCGCTGAAAGGTACCCAACGTTCCGGCGGAAAATGAGTGTGCATTTCAATTTTTTTCGCACTGGCGCCAAATCGTTAGAACAACAGCTAAAGCAAAACAAGTTTTATTTAACGACAGCTATTAACTATACCAACGGTCTCCCGCATATCGGCCACGCTTATGAGGGTGTAATGTCTGACATTATTTCTAGGTACCATCGAATTTACAATGAGAATGTATTTTTCTTGACTGGTACTGATGAACATGGCCAGAAAATTGCAAATGCTGCCAAATCTAAGGAAATGCAACCTGCAGATATGTGTCAGTTTTATTATGAGCGATTTTTGGATTTAAACAAGCAATTGCATGTATCCCAAGATTTTTTCATAAGGACTACGATGGACTTTCACAAGAGGACTTGCCAATGGCTTTGGAATCGAGCCAAGGCTAAGGGAGATATCTATTTAGGTGTTTATGAGGGTTGGTACAATGAGAGGGAGGAAAATTTTGTGTCGGAACTTGAAGCGAGTTTGAGTGATTATAAAGACCCTATGAGTGGGGTACCCTATAAGAAGATGGCAGAGGAATCTTATTTTTTTAGAATGTCGAAGTATCATTCGAGGTTAATGAAGCATATTGAGGAGAACCCCAAATTCATACAGCCAGAATCGAAAAAAGCGGAGATTTTGGCTCGACTCTCAGAGCCTTTGGTGGACTTGAGTTGTAGTAGAACGTCATTTTCTTGGGGAGTGCAAGTACCGGACGATCCAAAGCACGTCATGTACGTGTGGTTTGATGCCCTTGTAAACTATTTAAGCGGTTAGTTTTGAGTTTTTTGATCCGTTTAGCCGAAAAATCGTTTGTTTTTTTGGTATATGATGAGATACAAGGAAATCTTTCATTTTATTATATGACGAAACGGCGGTATATTAGCTACGTTATGGCATGTAGTATGCGACGAAGTGTTTTTCTCTTATTTTTTGATTTCCTTTGCTCTAAGCTTAGTAGAGCTTAAAAAGAGGAATTATTTCTTCTTAAATAATGTTTTTACACCATGAATAGCTTAGAAATCGCTACAAACTATAAGAAATAGTTTAGCATGTGAATTCTCATAAATCGCTGTTAGCAGCGTTATATTTTTGTTGGTATTAGCAGTGTGCTCCCTAGGTAAGCAAGTATAACTCGTCATAGCATCAGCTGAATTTCTTCCTTTTTCCCCTTCATTGTGACGCTGTTTTACGTTTTTTTTTAAATACTTGGCTTTATTCATCTTGTTGAGGAGGCTTGTGTATTGTGATACCTTTGCTAGTAGTTTCGAAACTCTACAAGCGTGATTTTCACTGCCTGTGTGTTATGTAGCAATTATGACATATTTTTATACACTGTGTTTTAATGGTAGCTTGAAGCTGAATGAACAAGTTGTATTTTTAGGGCTGCTGAAGAGGAATTAGATTTTTTCTTGTGTTATCTACATTGTTTGATTACATGGTGTATCAAACTTTTCCTTTTAGTAAACGATAAGCTACTTGTTTCGTGTCTGTTTGCCCCCTCTTTTCATGTAGCATTCAAAAGCTGTTTTTTATACTCGATATGTATCAAATTTATATTCTGTGAATGCCATTGTGTATTCTGGTTGACGCGATTATTGTGCTTACGTACTAACTAGCAACAAACTGTATTTTCTTTTTATGCGGGCTGTAGTATAGCATTTTTTTTTAGTAATGCCGTAGCCACACGAGTGGTAATATGAACTAGATGTACTTGTGGGTTTCTGTATGTTATTTTTGCGATGCTAGCTAAAGTGATGTCCCAATTTTTGTTTTTTAACATGTAGATTCATGAGCTGTGTCCTAGGATTTCTGAAGTATTTCTTGCCCTTTAATCTTTTTGCAGTTAATCTGTCTTATAGTTACGTGAAAGTACACGTCAGTTTGTTTTTGTGAATCTTCAAAATTCTGAAGTTGTTGATATGTGAAATCGGCCGCTCTTTGAGTGATTCTCGAGAAAAAGTTGAGAGTTCGCTTCGTTCCGTGGCCTATAAAAACTGCGGAATTGTATTGCATACGTACGAGATTTTGTGCTTCGAAGAGAATGATGGTAGAATATGGAACACTGTTCTGTACCTTTCACGCATTCTCGCCTGTAGCCCGAAGCCTGTTCCGCTAACAATCTGCTAACTTGTAAGAATTTTTTACGAGCTTACCAAACATTACCAGACATGACATTCGTTGATTTTGCGCTTCCAAGCTGAGTGGCTCCCTCTTTGTCTCACCAAGTCTTTTCAGCCTAAGTCACTATAAATTTTGTACTTGCTGTGATTACTTATCTCTTTTGTATCGTCCCTGGATGAAGTTAGATTATAAAAACTGCTAAACAGTTGATTGGTTCGCTCTAGGTATGATATCAACTAGGCTACACGATTCTGCTGTAACTTTTTATGGGAGCGGCTGCATAATTCATTCCCGCTAAAATTGCTCTTCTTCATGTCTTTTTGTTTATGTCTTATTTTTTGATGCACTTTCAACTAACTTTTCCTATTGTCTATGAATACCTAATTTATGTGCTTAGCTGTACGCTCGGAGGATGGTACCGTACAAGATTACTGGCCTGCAGACGTTCACATTATTGGTAAGGATATAGCATGGTTTCACACTGTTATTTGGCCATGTATGCTTTTGTCGACGGATATCCCGCTGCCGAAAGCAATATTCTCGCATGGATTCGTTTCCGCTGAAGATGGTCGAAAAATGTCTAAATCGCTGGGAAATGTTGTTGACCCTTTGCAGATCCTCTCAGAGTTTCCAGCAGATACCGTGCGATTTTTTCTTGCCAAAGAGACTAGCTTTGGCAGCGATCTAAAGTTTGATTACGGTACTTTACTCGAAACACACAATAGTTTACTAGCCAATACTCTTGGCAATCTAATTCATAGGACCACTCACTTATGTCACAAATACTGCGGTGGTAAATGTCCTGATGTGTGCGAATATAGTGCTAGCTTTCTACCACCTTTCAACTTTGCGCTACTAGCAAATGAAGCTTATGTGTTACTATCAAATTATGATTTACAAGGACTTGCCGAGCTCGTTTTATCGGCTTGCCGGGACACAAATAAATTCTTGACGGATTCTGCTCCGTGGACCATGACTGATATAAAGGAAATTGAGACCATCGTCGCAGTACTATTAAATACTGCTTATTACATTGCTCATTTCGTGTTTCCCTTTATGCCAACGGTAGCAGAGGAACTTTTTAGTCGGCTAGATACACCGAAGCGTACGTTACCGGAGCTGTCGATTTGGTATGATAATATTAAACCCGGCACACCTATAAAGATAGGAGGAGTACTATTTGAAAAAATTAGTTCCTCTGGAGAAGGGAATTAAGATTTTAAGGATGCATCGTAAAACGGTTCTACTCTGAGTATTTCTATGTAGAATCCTGATACAAATTCAAAACTTCCTTCCATTTGTAGGATTTTGCTCTCTTGTGAATATCCTTTCTTTAAACGTCTCTGTGAGATGCCATTGAGAACAGTACGGAAAATTCTTGTTTTTTTTGCATCTGCTGAAAAGTATAAATGTTGGTACCTAGTTTTTTTTGTTCAAAAATATTATGATATCTCTAGTATCGCTTTATTGCAAGTTCAACTAGCTATATGTGGATGTAACTAGGTGATTATTATCCGCGTCAATTCATCTTTAATCACTAAAATGTAAATCGCTACAAAGAGCTGTTGCATTTTGTAAAGTGGATGCTTTGCTGAAACTCGCCGATTGTGATAGCTTGAAGGCCCTTTGGCAGCCTAGGGATGCAGCTCATTTAAAGTTGCTCTAGTGGGAAGCTATTTATTTCAGGAACATGCTGTTCGGTTTCTAAAATTTATGTTGGTGCTATCTAAAATTTTTGTCCCGTTGTTTTTTCTATTTGGGGCTGATTTGTTTCTCAGAATACCAACTGGTTTTCTGCTAGATGTGTTTTCGATCATATCTTAAAATAATCATGTATTCCTCGTGAAGCCATTACTTCTGGAGAAGCGGAGTTTTTGTATGTTATGTGTCCCCCTGGAACTTAGCAGCATTTGTCTTTTCTTTTGCCATGATTATAATGTATTTTCTTCTTACAGCGTTAGAGCGATAGTCGCTAGGGGTAGTCTTGGAAGTGTATAAGTACGTGTATATTTCAGAATTTCGCTTGAATCCATTCATTCATGGCTTTTTCTATCTAGGTAGCTGTTCTGTTGTTTACGTAGGTTTGCAGAATCTTGTCTAGGCGGAATATTTAGATGCTTCAGAACACACAATTTTTTTCATCGATATTACTGTTAATGATTCTAAGGATATAGTATTACCTTTGATGTAGAATGTTTTTCATATAATTCTTTGGAAAATGAAGGATTATCCCGAGTATTAGTTAGTCAAATTCAAGTAATGCGTAAGAGATGTACGTATAGATGTGATGTCATGCTTTGTATTTACTTCTCTGTTGGTGAGGCAATTTCAACAGCTGGGCTCTTGAATCGTGTTTCCACTGACATAGTTTTGTCTGTAGCTACGATCGTCGCTTGCGTATGCACTAGATGGCATACTTTATTGCTTAATAGTTGTTTTGCCGAGACTGTTGTTCTTTGGTGGGGGTACTCAGGTTAAAAGTAAGGCTTAGGGATTTTGGCTATTATATTTTTCCTTGCCATCGCCAATCTATTGAAATGCCAAACTTTGCTGCTCCAAAATTCTGTACTACGTTACGCAGTGCAGCTCTTTCACGGTTTCTTTGCGCATGCGGCTATAGCCTCCAGAGTTGGATTAAAGTATAGCTGTCTTGAGACTGCTAGGGTACGGTGTCGCGTATCAATACATATTTCTTTTGCGCTGCTAAGGGCCAAAGGCGCTTTTGTATTCCTAGCGATTTGCTAATATTATTTGGCCTAGAATTAGTGCCATAGCTACACCGTACAGCACTGCATTCTTACTGTGTGGGCATTCTCCCTTCTTTTTTACCCGCATAATGCTGCCAAGTGATGCATCCTTTTAGTTGAACTGCGGGGCATATAACATTCCTATCGCTGCTCTACCTTTCCTGCCCAGCTTCAAGATATTCGGAGGCACGCGAAGTAGCCTCGCTGTCATTTAGTGATTTATACTAGATGAACTCAAAATTATTTTGTAGGACTATCAGCGTCACTCTTACGCTGTTGCCTATTTGTGGTAGACGTTCACTCTCGGCTTGGGAGTTGCATTTGGGGATTAGATTTAATTTTGGTAGCTAGCGTTAGTGCAATTCTACTATTAAACCTGCGAGCGAGGCATTGTAATGTCTATATATACACCACAGCCCTTTGCGACTGGCTCTCTCGATGAGTTTCAACCGTGGCACTAAGCTTTCAAGCTATGGTGTGATTGCGCTTACCTAGTAGAGGAGAATAGGCGTGGCGCTAGCTCCCAAGTATTAGTGGGACGTGTGCGGCGCTTTAAGACATGGTTGACCTTTGAAAGGTCGGAGTGTGTCTGCGTAGTAGCAATACTAAACGCATCGGGGGAGCGGGTGCCCGTAAATTTTTAAGTTCGTATCCTTGATGTTAAATCAATATATAATTTGGGCGTCTTATTAAGGACTTTGATGTTTCGAGCATTCGAATGCATGGTACCGCTGATTACTATCATCAGTACTCGATTGAAGAAGGCTGTCTCAGCAGAACTTGAACCGCGCTTATCGTGTCTCCTGAGGCATTGTAATTATTATTGAAGTGTTAATCAAATGACCACTTATTCCTGGCTGCGATTGCACCTTAGATCCCTGATACATCTGATAGCAATTATTGCGCCTTATGATCAATAGCAGACAATAGCCCTGTCACTAGACCGGCATCTTTAACTGCATCTGGGAGCGCTTATAAAATTGTGATAAAGCGTGTTCATCACTTTACAGGCATTCTGGATAATTTACCAGGATAGGTTAGCGTTGATCAGCTTATTCATCATAGTTGAGCTGTATACATTGACGCTGTCCACTTAAAATGATGCTTTGAGATCTTAGCTCACCAAGTACGATAGCAGCTTCCTCCAGACATTTTTTAGGGAACTCTAGGCTGCCCATAAAAAAAACTTCTTCATCGTGCATTTTTGCCCAGTAGAGGCTCTTCGCTTAGCTCACAGATTTCCGTGACGCTTTGCCGCCTGTAATTATTGGTCCTCGTAGGCATGTGTTGCGTCAAAAATCAATTCAAGGAAATTTCAACGGAATCGTAATGTACAAAATTTATAAAGCGACGTAGCGTAAACTGTAATTGATCCTTTAAACTGAAGCACATAGGGAGCTTAGGAGCAGTGCTCGCTAGAATCAAAGTATGAAGAATTGAACAGAACGCAGTAGTAGAATGGATTGTGAAATATATGGCGCATACAGGTGTTGGTATCCGAAAGAGGATGTTTGGTTGAAGCGGCTACGGGGCTCGAAAGCATTAAGTGCATATAAAGCAAGGAATATAACTTTCACTCAAGAAGGCATTATTCAGACGTAAATTACGCAGGCTAATACATTTTAGCTCTTAGTACAGCTAGATTTATGTTGTGGTGCAAACACTTTATTTAGCTAATGTGTAGATATAGTCGAGAATATGAGAATGAGAAACATGTCCCAGAGGAGCTGCTTGTGATTTTATGCATTGCGCGAAAGTTTATCATGCTAACTTTGCGATACATCAAAGCCGTATTGTAGCTATGTCATAACGAAGAACTAAAATAGTTACCATGTAGTGACATACGCTACTTCTATCTCGAAAAATTAGCTCAATTGAATTTTAAAAGCTATATGAACGAACTTTTACAAAAATAGGCTCCCCGGAGGAAACTTATTGGTGTACCACATGCTGGTGAAGCCTTACCGTTGATACTACAACATGTTAAGCGCGCTAATGCGGATCGGAATGGTTTCAGGTGACCAGGGCAATGACCATTCTCAGTTCATGCAGTCTTCTGCTAACACTAACGCGTACCAGACGTGTATCGACCCAGGAAACAGGAAAGAGGATTTGATTTTAGAGTCTGCAGAGGCTTTTAATGGCCTGTGGTGTGAGTTGATGTACAGCAACGAATGCCTGGATGCAGTCTCACGCCTGTACAATCAGCTGTGCCTATTTCAGGAAGGTATATCGGGTCTTACGCAGCAAGCACCGTCGCATACGGCTTCGCGTAGCTGCTCGGACAAGTTGCTCAAGGGGGCTACATTGGATTCGTTTCTCATGAATTATATAGATAACGCTCCGGACTTTTCAATCAGTAATTCTGTGTTGAGGTCATCCTGGGTCAGCGCTGCCGAGGTAAGGGGCTCTATTTCGTGCGTCTAAAAGCTCGAAAGCAACTTTAAATTTGTGTTATCTCTGGCATAAACTACAAAAAAACCGTAGCTTTCTACTTTTTTCCTTCATAAAATTCGATGCTGCGTTATTCTGTTCTCAAGTCTCCCGTCGTTTCATGTAGCACAGCGCAGCGCAAGAACGTATCGTCAGAATTCATGTCGCGAATAATGCAATGTGCATTCCCGTGGCTACCTTTAAAAAAATAACTACTGCTAATTTGCGCCATTCGTCTTATTTTGACGTTAACGTTCTTGTCACCGACAATTTTTTGCGAAGCATGAATTTTTTAATCGTAAAATATTTCGCCTCGAAAACGAAAGCTTGGGCGTATTCTACGTACGTCATTAGTTTGAAATATCTAAATTCCAAGCATTTATTCCCTTGCGATCTCATCACGGAATATTGCCATATATCCGTAGTTCATCCACTTGTTTTACTAAGTTTCTTGAAATTATCCACGGGATATAAGCAGTGCTATCCGCTGAAAAAAGAATATATGTACGCTTAAAAAAACTATTTGTGGAACGCGATTTTCAGTTTACTAGATTGCTGGCCTTACTAGAGCCAGGTACACCACAGGATACTCGGAGATATTCAGGCATACTTAGAATTTCCCTAATTTTTCGCGCCTACGATAGCGGTCAAAAGGGATTTCTGGATGCCTCGGATTATCGCAGACTTCATATTACATTGCGCAAAATGTATCTAAAGCTATCGAAAGGTTTGTCTACAACAAAGCTATATTTGAGCTTTAAATGAGTGATCAAACTGCTGCAGCAGGCTTTATCCTAAGCGACCAGCAAAGTTACACGAGATTTTTCAGGATAGGGTGCTATCCCAAAAAAATACGCATGTCACTGATTCCGTATTGCTTGAGGGTTTTACTGCAATATTGCTGTAAGGGCTTCTAGGACAATAAAGTTATAGCCAAAAAAAGAGGATAAATTAAAACAATCGCACGGCAGCCGACGAATTGTCTTTGAGAATTTCGAACTTGTTTTTGTGAAATTATCATATTCGATTAACAACTTTTCTGGAGACCCCGCGTTGAAATCTAGCTAATCATGCATATTGTCTTTTATTCACTGAACCCGCAACCTTCATATAGCAGAATACAGAAAACGCTTTATGCAAGCTTTTCTTTTGTTATCTGCTCCAGGTGATACGTCGGAATTTGCACCAAAGCAACTTAGCGAGGCAAAAAAGTTGCTTAAGGGATGCGGCACGGAAGGACTAGGCGAGCTCTATTATAATTCTTGTAGTGAGGCCGAGCTATTGAATCTAGCTAACCAGCGTATCGTACGGTACAGGAAACTATATCTATATGGTGTCATACGAAAGTAGATTTGGTATATATTAGTAGAATTATTGTTAAATCGAAGTGTATCAATAAGTCCAAATTTCCCGTAGTTAATTTTTATTGTAATTGTTTTTGGCAAAACCTGAAAAAAAAGTTTATACTTAATCTATACTTATTACCATCCTAAAAAAAAAACTAAATTAAGCATATCTCAAATGAGTGCCGACTATTTTTCCGTATTTTGGTAGGTTGTCTTTAAAAAAATTTTTCAATTAATGGCCTAAAAAACCTACTTGAATTAGCTTTTTACAAATGAAAGATAGGAGTGGCTTGATAGTATATGCAGTATTTTCTGACTACAAGTAGTTAAATACAACGTATAGTGGAAATATGTTTGTATCCAATACTCTTAAGATAATATTTTACTTTAGTTAGATCTCACAGAAGTATATCGCTTTCCAGGCCTATTAATTAATCATCCCTGAATTTTTTGGTGAATTTGCGATACGCAGCGGACTTTCTCAATTACTTAGACTTTCGGGCAGGCATATTGACTCAGGAGACCCAATGGGTTGTGGAACGAATTCTTATTCCTGTTCTTCTGCTTTGGAATGCCATATTGCTGCAAGGTATGGGCTTTTTATTTTCATAAATTTTTTCTGTGGCTTTCACTGTGCTGCTAGTACAGATGTATCTCGCGAAATACACGTGTATTGAAAAGGCATGTACCAAATTAACAGCGTAATAAGAAGCATTTATCTTCTTCCATTTTTCTGACTTATTTATCAATGTAGCTGGACTACGGATTTAAAACTCAGCAGTTTTGTCCATAGTAAGATATCCAATGATTCACTCCATTCTTCCTAGGCTATTATCTTTAAGATAACTTTGATCTTGACAAGACATATACAGTGGAAAAAAAATGATATTCACCGTTTACATTACATTAAAATTGGCCGCCCCTTTTACGCAAGGTCGAGAAGATTGCAGACATGGTGCCTCAAAGCGGCCAGCATTGGAAATTTAGCATCAATAATATGGAAGCAGCCGATTATTATGGCTGGTGCTATGAACTCTTTTCCAGCGCAAGATGTTACTACGAAATATGAATACTATACAATTCAGCAACCAATCTCAAAAATATTGGCAAGCGGAGACTCACACCTTAAGCTCGTGCCGCAGAGTTCCGGAGCTACTAAGTCCGCCGGGCAGGAATATTATCGTAAGTACTCACGGAGTTGAAGGCTTAGCATATATTTGTGCCACTAAATTATGAGTTTAGAATTCCCTTATGCTCTCTGGCCTGTGTTTTAGGGGTGAGTGCCAGCGTGGATTTCATGGGGGAAAATATAGAGCATAACTCAGCACATTGGAATAGTTATGGCCCTCTACCTAGCGACGGTAGAATAATCACATACTATCGCGATGCAGCCAATGCGAGTTATCGTGATTTTAACGCCGCTGAATGGAAGGCAACTGCACAAGCTGGATCTATTCCTACTCTCATGAGCTTAAGCCTGAGCCCGGCAAGCAGCATTCGAGAAGCGGAGAATGCCCTCGAGAATGTTAAAGATCTTGATATCACCCGGTGGAAATCTGGCTTATCATCTGAAGACAAGCGAAGCAACCTGGAGGTTTCTTTAATGGCCCCCAGAGCTACAAATTTTTCTTCGATTTTATCCACAGATACCAGCGAAGAGTCCAGTGATAAATTTCCGCGGATACCAAATAAATGCGTTTATTCACCCCAAAGTCCTAAAATAACTGAAGATCCTTATACTCCGTCACTGTCACCTAGTAGCCTGAATATTTTGGAGGACGTTATGTGTGAACTTTTCCTGCTATTCTTAAAAAAATTCGATGACTCAGACCTCCGATGGTTATCTGAAATTGCAAACGGGAACCCACTATACGCTGAAAGTCATTACGACCAGGCAGAATCCTTAGCCTTACAGAAAGCACTTGTCATACTGAGTGATGAGAACGATAAGCACGCATTTATTAAGCCTGGCTCGTTTATCTTGCTTTACTTTCTAGTGAAAGAAATTTATGGTAGCAGATTCACTTCTGCAGATAATTTGTCCGCTGTAAAACATCATTTGCGTTCGCTGCTACAACTTTTTAGAGCTACGAAACGATTTTTCTTGCAAGAGCCAGGTAAATATATCCTTTTGTCATCGAGGTATTACGAAAAGTATATTGAAGACCTAGGCTTCGAGACTTTCAGTCTACTAGAGGTACTAGTATCGATGGCATGCTTTAAGGGTTATGGGGATTCAGGGACCTCTATCGAGAAAATATACGCAGGTACCATGAGACATGCTCAGCGTCAAACCGCGGATTTTCATAAAAGGTCCAACTATGATTTCGAAAGCGATATGGGGAAGGCCTCAATTTCCTATATTATGATCCCTTCCTGCAGCTCAAAAGAGGTATAATGAGAAACAGTTTGTCGCAGTCATACTCGAAAAGTTAGGAAAAAAGATGCTTTGCTTTTTTTAATTTTTTGAAGTATGTATCAACTGCATCTGCTTAACTGCGACTGGTCGGTTTGACCGCATATCTTTTAGGGCAATATGGACTTTAATAGTCTCTTTACAAAGGATTGCTGGGTAGATAGAACTTCGAAGCTACTCAGGGAAAAAAGTGAAGTGGCAGAAAGCTCGCTTGTTTTGTTAGACCCAGGCGTAAAGATGTATGACAATTATCCATGTGCGCTTATCAAGTTCTCGAAGAGATACAACACCAAGGACGCTAACAAGGTAATTTTTTGCCTCGTATTTAGATGAATCACTCATCGCTTGAAGATAACTTATTCCGTTTTAACTTACACATCAATGTAAGCCGCTGATAAATTAGCCATCTGTAATTTTTCCATGCGAAAAATGTTTTCTTTCTAATATTTTCTCGGCCAGATACTAGGATTTCTAGAGTTCCAAAGGTTCAGCGGTGTATTTCCAATTGATGAAGAAATATATACGCACCTGGATACATGTCATTTATGGCCAAAAAAACTGGCCTGCGACACAAATAATGCAGTGCCCTCGCTTGGCAAAGTTGATCCCTTATTCTCAGCCGATAACATAACGAAGTTTTCGAAATCTTGTGTAGCGTCTTATCAGGGCATGGGGCGCCCCAGCACAGCCTTACCGAGGTTAAATCTAATGTAACATGGGTTTCACAAACAAGATATGAAAATACTTGGAGAAATACAGATGGGAAGATAATCTTGCTATTGCCCTATCGTGCAACTCTCCAAGTAGTTGTGAATTTCTTTGCATACGAGGCAGGAAATTTTTTCAAAGCATGGACTTAAGTAGCAACGTGCGCTTTGGATGTATTCAGTGGTGAAAATTATCAGTAGAAAAGATTTACTTGCGAGCAAATCTCCAATTACTTCTCCATTACTTATATCATTGTTAAAGGCAGTTTTGAAAAATGGTAGTGCTCGGAGCAACTATTCCCTATTTTTACGTCCTACTTTTCAAGTGCCATTTTTGGAGTTTTGGCAGGTAGAGTAGGAAGTGTACTAGACGCAAAATAGAAGGATTTCTTGTATTTACGGTACTTTCATGATTTTTAGCTTTCATCGCAACTTATTTCCGGAGAAACGCTGGTAAATCGTATTAGCAACTATTACAACTTAACTAATATGCATCCTGTGATTGCGAAAGTATCAGCTTTGTAAAATAGTTCGTGTGCAAATGCTGTACGATACGACGTGTAAGTTGCTTAGACAAAAAAAGTTGCCTGCATATGTCAATGTAGGGGCATTGTAGCAGGTATTGGCAATGAAATAAAAAGGTAATCTTTGCCCCTCGCTTTTTTAAAGGTTGAGTTCAGCAGTTTCGTTGTACCAACTCTATGTTCGCGTTCATGCTATCTTATTTCCCATCCCTATTAATAAAACCTCCTTAAGTATGCTGAGCTATGAAGAAGTCTCGGGGCGTACCCGCTGATGTTTCACTGCAGAAACAACATTACGGGATGCTCATAGGGAGTTAGGATTAAAGGTTATTTTATGTTAAAAATTGTTGCAATTTTGTAGTAGTTGTAATACATTTGTAAATTAAAGCACCCACTAGAAGCTAAAACTGATTTGATTTTTCGCAGCAAGCATTGCAATACAGTTTTTTGATGCACCTCTCTTCAAGTTGAGTAAGTCTCTCAGCTTACGTGGAATGCCAATGAATTCTACAACCAGAAAACTTTACACTTCTCCACTCTAGGGTACTCGCGTTGTAATCTTACTGCACTATAAGTTTAATATTTCATGCTTTGTTCGCCGTGTGTACCAACATTTTTAGAAGCGTTTCCACGCTAGATATTCAGAACTCATTTATGTCATAGCACCACTATTCAATGTTTCTCTTTTCCTGTATCAAAAAATATACCATAAGAGAAGAGCAACTTACTTTTTTTCATAAACGCTATAGACTTTCAGCGGTGAACAAGCTAGATTTGCGTTGCTTAGGCCTCTATAAGTGCGTGCTAAGCACGAGTCCATATGCCGTATCAATACCATTTTTTAGCGTCAAAGCTTGATGGAAATTAATCACATGCTCTCTCACTCAAAATTTTTGGCGGTTGAATTATGATTTAGACAAGTAGAATCCGCAAGTAAAAATGGTTTAAGTCAGAAATATATAATTGCAAAGCCTTGCCGCTTTATTAAAAAGAACTCCTATTTAACCATGCTTCTATGGTTTACGAGCAAAGCGCATGATTATCAACATAAATGAGTGAAAGTAAACGGCTTGCGGTCCGTTTGGGTGCGTACGATGTGTCCAATAACTGAAAAAAACCGTTATTTGACGGTAAAACCTATTGAAAATAAACCCGTATTGTTGCGCACTTCGGATTTGTCTACCATAGCATGATGTGGACCCAATGAGGGGCTGCGAAGAAAAGTGCGTAACCACTTACAAAACAAAAGCTTTACTTATGTTAGGGGTTTCACTTTGGTGCTCAATGATTATCCTTCTCTTATTTTTTTGCGTAACCGTGTTTCCTGTTGCGGACCTAGGGGGAACACTGGAATGCTAAGGCTGCTTCCTTAACATGGCAGTTAGCGATCAGGTGGTGCACACATACTTACATCGTGAAGCTCCCTGGATGAATTCCCTCTGACTGCTTTAACCGCCGACAGCTTCACTCAACCAAAGTGATTGAAATACAAGCAAAAACATGAAAATATCGAATCGCCAACGATAATATCGCTGTTTCCATATTTTCTTTCTCCGAAGCTTTTGAAATGTAACGTTATTCTTGCTGAAGCGGCTGAAAGGAGGCAAGCTGAGGCTACATATACAGCTAGAAGATAATAAACAACGTGTTTCTACTCCTTTTGCAAGGAAAAGATATATATCCTTTCATACCTTTGGTTAAATGTATAAAAATTTATCTGTGGCAGCTGCACATCTAGCGGCGAGCGATGAATTTTTCCTTGATATATTCACAATGAGGCAACGCTTCTTTTGATATTCATGATGCGAAGCAAGTGATCTATATCGGAAAATTGTTTCCCCAAGAAGCACATGCCGAAGAAAATGTGATGCTTCATTTTCTTTGCTTTTGCTGAAGACATCAATGCCGTTTTTGTTTCGCCTGGTTACAGGACTATATGGCAAGTAGGGTTATACGATTTATCCACGCTTAGCAACGCTCTTGGAAATTTTCCAGCTGCGCTAATAGAGGTCCGATGAAGTACTCTGGCTTTTTTATGCACCTTTTTACTGCTATGCGTGTATCCCAGGACTGGTGCTCATCGTAGACTTCCATCAAAGCGAAGAAAGTTAAAATTTTAAATCCACATAGTCACCTGTACTATAATAAAGCTAAGCACAAGTCGTCCAATATGGATTTCAACAAGTTCAGCGGGATAATTCTGGCACAAAATGCATCAAATTTCTTATTGAAATGTTTTTTCTGCATAAAAAAAAGCAGTTGTAAAGCGTATATGGAGAATGCACACTGCTTTACTACTAGGTAGAGAATTATTCCTGCGTAATTTTTCCCATATCGAATAAAAATTGTTTCCAGGTACACTAAGCAGAAGTAATTGAGCTTCCTTTTGTATTGGGATTGTATTAGATCAGTTTGGGGCCCACATAATTCGTGTTACAAGTCTTGGATTTTTTGCACCGGCGTAATCGGGTACTCTATATATTTCGGCATATTCAGCAACTCTATGTAAATGCCATGGTCAGCAGCTAAACTTATTATCTCAGCTATTTAGCATTAAAAAATTCCCTTTGCCAATAGTTAATGAGTACCACGTATAGCGATTCTTAGTTTTTATGGCTTTAACTGAAAAAAAATAAAAGCTAAAGAGGCAGGCAATGCAGAAACTATTTCGTGTAATTCTTCAGTGTAAGTTTTATATGCTATGCTCCGATTATTGCGAAGTCCTAATCAATCACTGAGGGGAGTAAAAAATTTCCAAATGATGACAAGGGAATGAGCGCAAAAATAGCTCTATCCACATGGGCACTGCTTGCTACTTAGCATGCTGCGTCTTACTCTATATCAGCAAGAAAATGACTTGGCATAGTTTTACACAATTTTTTGTATAATTAGAGCTAGGTACAAAAATTATCTTGTGTGCACATTGCTTTAGATATTGTGGTGCCGTTTACGAAGAAGATTGTTCCTCAGGAATACATGATGAGCTCCTACGACTATGACCTCCGATTAACACTAGTGCAACACTGCTTAGTTGTACTGGTGAATACTGCTGACACGCCGTTATTTCGCTTATGCCAATATATTTCCTTTATGATGCAGTCAGTGCCAGGGTAGCACAACGTTGCGGGTGGCAGTTTAAAGTTACAGGAGGAGAGAAAACGACGTAATTTTTAGTCTGTAGATAAGTAACTCAGAACTACCATTAAGATAAAGAACTAGAAACCGAGAAAATAATTTTTTTTAAACCTTTGTTTTAAAATTTTTTTGAAAAGGTGCTGTTTAGCATTTTCATCGTTGCTTTCGTAGTATAAGCATGAAAATATTCACTCCAAGGCTTATAGTCAAGGTTCTAGGCAGCTGCCTGCCATAGAGCAACCGCTAATATGTTTATCCTTCCGGATGATCTCTTAAGTTTCGTCTAAATTTCATAGGAACATTGTTAAAAGGGAACACCTATTATAGCTTATAGTAGCCATAATGGTTGGCTGGGCTCTCATTTGCATCTAGTATAGACAATTCCGTGACGTCATCCATTACTCACGCGTGTATGGGGAGTGACGCCACCTGGTAGGCACTAAACTGCCAGACCTAGACCCTTTTTGAATTTCGCTCTCATACAAACTATACACGCGAGTACAGTACTAAGCTTCGTGAGATATCTACTGCTACACGATCCCACTTCATAGTTGCTAAGTTATCACGATGATGCTAGACATTATTGACCTAATGCTCTCTAAAGGGTAATATCAACAACTTTACAGGCACTCCGTCGCATTTTGTTTGCGCTTTACGTTGGGGCCCAGAAAGTGTATTTCTCGGCCAGAAGATTAGGGGAAATTCCTGTCGGAAATGGCTTGGAGTAAGTTATCAAATTTTTACTGTATAAAATCATAGAGCACAAACTGTGGTGAAATAATTTGCGAGTCTGGCACCGTGACCATGTGGAGCGTGCCGTTTATTTTTCACGGGTTACAGTTTTTTCAATGGCTGACCTCGCTTTTTTACTTTGTAAACAGCTTCAAAAAAGTGGTACTAACCCCTGGAACTGACGAAAAAAACGTGCCGGAAATTGTTCGCTTGTCTATATTTGGACATCTTCTGAAGCATATTTTGGAATTGCTAATTTTCCCTGCTTTATGTGATTTATCGGTAAAATGGATCCTTCTAAAGCCTCTTCAGTAGAGAATAAACCGACCAGGTAGGAATACGTATAGTGTTATTAATTTCATAGTATCAATGGAAGCGAGCATCTACATAGTGATAATCTTTGTTGCTAACTTTAGCCCTGGAAATAAGGTATTTACGAAGGAGAATGCTTCTAGGCTGGATCATGTTCAAGATAATTCAAATATAAGGAGATCCGAATTTCGTGGATTTGCAAATCTAATACGTAAGAATGCGCTGAAGAGGAACACATGTATTAAATGGTTATTTCTGACCAGCCCTTGAGAACATGGTCACCCCTTCTCCCTCATATAGCTTGAGTACTATTTTTCAAGTTAATTTGTGGAAGCATTCGCTTTGATGGAATGATATCAATTAGGCGTTATATTATTATGAATGCTGCTTTATACTGATATTTTTATCCATAGCATTTTATTCCATTTCCTTGTTTAAGCGAATGTATTAATATGAAGACATCTGTTGATTATAATCACAACACTTAAGCAGACATTTTTTTGTCTCTAATCTGCACAGTAATAAGCTCCGCCTTGTATACAATTTACCACCCAGTTATTAATTGGTACGAGGGACAAAGACTCTTTGAATATGAGGTAAATTTTTTTTGATTATGTAGTAATTTTGAGATAAATTATGCGGAAACTTACGCCTCAACTTGATTCTACAGCTTGGAGATGCAATGTTCAGAGATTTTATCTTTCTGGTAAGCGCGAGAAACTTTCTAAAACTGACTTAAGCATTAGTTTCCTCTGAAAAGTTGAGGTTGGATGATTAGGGTCGAAAATTTTACTAATATTGATGGCTCTTCCTTTTCTTTGCCATTCCAATGGAAACTGGATTACTAACCTTGAACTATGAATTCCTGATCTTAGGTTACATAAAGCTTATAACCCTGAATTTACTTTTCTACTTCATTTTTTATTTACAGGTATTCATGTGGGCAAAACTATCTTTATGGTCTTTTACGTAAGCGCAGATAATAAAATTGATTATATTTTTGGTCGTTTATTTTTGTACATTTTTATAATTGATCATTAGCTTGAAGTTGGGCTGATAAATTGAATTAATTTTTTGCTGATTATTAGCGCTTACGGGCTTCATATTCTTTATATGAGGCGATTGATATCCTCAAGGATGCTTCTGGTGCTTCAGCACTTGACTCAAGCAGTGTCTATCTTTTACTCATTAGGCCAATGCCTTTATAAGAAGTAAGCTAGTGAATTGAGCGATAGCAGATTTCAGAACTTATGGGGATATTGCTTCTGTATGGTTTTTCTGCAGCTGGCCTATTATTCCCGCTGGCTTTGTGCAGATTATGGCGATAATCTACTGTATGAAGGTAGTCCTCGTTTGTTTTATATGCATTTATCTCTTAGTTTCACTTTCCAGTTTACGACACTGAGAGTTTTGGTGTCTTCTTTTCAATATTCCACGAAAAACTCCCTTAATTTAAGCAATATGGTATTTTTGTATTCAAACTCCACAACGTGTTGAATAAAGATCATGTTATAGAAATATTTCGGAATGAAACTAGCCCTCATTGGTACAGATAAAGCGGCTAATTTAATTCCCATAGAATTACACTTTGTTTTGTCTAAAACGTGTCAGATGCATTCCTTTACTGTAATAAATAAGGATTTCGCAGATGCAGTAGGATCTGCTGATGCAGAAGCTTCTTATCCCGCAAATGTAAGTCAGCGTATGCAAATAGGAAGCTATAAGCATTCATAAGAGCTAAAACACTGTTTTGTTGTCTGCTTTTTAATGCTTTGCAGATCAGCTTTAGAAATTTTTGTTATTATTTATGTTGTCCGGTCTTAGTTTACGAGCCCCACTACCCGCAGTAAGTAAATTAGCCATAGGTTAACTAACCAATTTTGCTTATACCAGTCAAATTTTTAACTTTCCACCAAAATTTAGGGGGAATGGATTCAGGATTGGATATTTTCTTTCAAAATTATTTCTGATGGTAGGATCAATGGTAAGTTTTATGCCTTGATTTTTTTAAGAAATCCCCCCTTTTTGGAATAAACTAATTTTTCTGCCAGGGCTTCATGGTATGTTTTCGAAGTTATATATGAGGTGAAATGATTGCAATTCCAAATATTTGCTTTTTCAAAGTGAAGGTTGACACGCCTGTTGCCCACAGATGCTGATGTATCTCATTTGCTCCTCCTATATAATTCCTACTGTTATGAAAAGCCCATCAATGTCCTTTCTTGAAGCATTTGTGAGGTAAGAAAGAATTTTGTAAAAATTTTCTCATTGGACTTTCAAAAAAGCTTTGGAAGAATGCTAAACTCATTTTACGTTTCAGGCTCATCTTTCCACTGCTAGGAGTAAATTGGCTAGTATTCTATATAGTATTTGAATGCATCTGTAATCTATTTGCAGAGGTCACAAATTTTGGGGATCGTGAATTCTATCAGGTAACAATAATCTTTTCCAAGATAAAGATCCTCTCCAGGAGGCGTTTTATTGCCTCTTATTCTCTTCTGAATTTTAAGTATTATTCCCTGCTGGATATACTACACTTATGATATGTTCGCATAAGTCTCTTTAGCAATTGATATATTATGTTACGCAGGATTGGTGGAATAGCACCTCATGGGATGAATTTTCCAGAAAGTGGAACCGGCCAGTGCATATGTTTCTTCTAAGGCACGTATATTTGGAGCCCCAAATGCGTTACCATGTAAGTTGATCCAATGGACATTTTAGCAGTATTTACTGCCGAGAATTATCCACGGAATATTTCTTGAAGGTTGTCGGTACTATTTTCAGTGGAGCCAGAGAGACGCTACTATCGCCACATTCATCTTCTCCGCTTGTATGCACGAAATGATTCTGGTAAGTTAAATTCCAGGGTAATGTGTTATGTGGCCGCTCCCACTTGCACAATAACAGATATAGCCTCCAGGCATTGTGGGCAACCCATAACGGGGAAGCCTGCCGCCGTAGTTTCATAACCAGTGCTTTTTGAGCAGCTCACTAGCTTGGAGCCCTTCCTATTCTTGCTTATATATAAATCTCCATTTCGTGCTTTTGCTCACGACAAAAGCAATTTTCCTGGAGTATTCGTTCTTCAGGCCGTGTGCTTCCGGATAGTAAGGATGTACCTTTTTCTCATGATGCTATTACAAATGCCTCTAATAGTACTATGTGGATACTACAAAGGCACCACCCTAGGAAATAGCATTTTCTGGGCTGGATTAATGATAGGTACAAGTCAGTAAGACCGCATTTGCTCGATTAACACGTGTTGCGAACTCCACATCTTTTCAGGAGCTCCTTTGCTAGCGGTGGCATACGGCCGGGAATGGGCACAAATGAAGCTTGCAGACGGAAGCGCAGCAAAATTACAATTTTTTTGAGCATGTAAAATTAGCCCAGGTAAGCGCGTGCTAAGGCACTGATACAAACTGAAACTGCGCAACATTTACGGTTTAAATTATTGAACCGAACTACTGAAATGAGTTGAAAAAAACAATACTTGAATGCGAGCTTAGGGAAGTGAACGTTGCATGTTGCAATACGCCATTTAATGCGCGTCGAATACTTTAAAAAGCCTTTTTATGGGGTGGTGTAAGCTATTTGGCGTAATATATGCTGAGGATCGAATGCGCAGAAGCAGAGTCAGCTGCACTTAGCAGCAAAACTTGATTACTCGCATTGCCGTGAGCAAGCCAAGTGGGTATTTTCGTGCCAGCCTTTAAAAACTGCTCCCTTCCAAATCAATACTAAATACTTGAATTGATTACATCAGGCATCAATTTCTTAAGCCATTTAGTATGAACATCTGCTGATGGCGGCACATTCAAAATTTGTCCAACCGTATATTCCGCAAAAAATGTATAAGTTGCGCAATAATGAATTATTGCATATTGCCGTGAAAACAATCGAGTAATGTGCAACCTACTAAAAAGCTACAGTGGCAGAAATAAAAAAAATGGGGAGGCGCTAAAAAGCTTAGGTACCATGATAAAATGTCCAATAAGCAAAAATATTAAGTGGCTTCGAGTGAAGCCTTATATAAGTCTTTGAATTGTTAGAACATGAAGACTACCACTGAGTTTAGAGCCATCCTCAATATATCATTGTAACTGAGTTGTTATTATCATGCATACTGTAAACTTAAGGCCTCTGCGCTTGCTTCACTTATCGTCCACCAGTGTACTTAGTTACTGACTTGGTTCCCTCAGACACAGCATGTTTGGCAAGTTCACCAGGCAACACCAGACGAACTGCTGTTTGTATCTCCCGAGAGGAGAGAGTGTCCTTCTTGTTGTACTTGCACAATCTGCCACTTTCCGAGGCAATCTTGTCAAAAGTGTCCGCAATGAAGGAGTTCATTATTATCATCGATTTCTTCGATATTCCAATCTGTGGGTGGACCTGCTTCAACACCTTAAAGATGAACGAAGCGTAAGTTTCGCGGCGAGTAGATTTCTTAACCTTCTTGCCATCCGAAACCTTGGAAGATTTCTTGCTCTTAACAACCTTCTTGCCAGCCATGGTGATTAATCAAATATAAGCGATGATAGTACCGAATTGGAAACGAATAAAAGAATAAAACGCTAAGATGCAAAGTACTGCTGCACATCGCGTCGTAAATTCTTAGGCGGGAATCGCGAAATCAGCGCGTTCAACAGGGGAAATTTTTCAATCTCTCTATTACGCAACTAGCTGTGTCTCGCGAGCACCGCCTGCATGCCCCGTAACCATCTGATACCTGACTGGAACTCCCCCAACCGGCTGTCTCCCGCGAATAGCTACAGAGGAGCTGCGATGTTCAATGCCGCGGTCAGCTATTAGGGGCGGTGTTAGGACAGATGTAGCTCAGAATTGTACTTTTCTTTGTTATTAGCTGACGACACGCGGCGCTACGATAACATTCTATACGCCATATATTTGCTTTTGAGTTCTCCGTGAACACAATACAAATCAAATCCCAGGCTTTTGAAAATGTCAGGAAGAGGAAAAGGAGGCAAGGGTTTGGGAAAGGGTGGTGCCAAGCGTCATCGTAAGGTGTTGCGTGATAACATCCAGGGTATTACAAAGCCTGCCATTCGTCGTTTGGCCCGTCGTGGCGGTGTGAAAAGGATATCTGGGTTGATATATGAAGAAATCCGTGGTGTCTTGAAGGTGTTTTTGGAGCACGTTATCAAGGACTCAGTAACATACACCGAGCACGCTAGGAGAAAGACAGTGACAGCGATGGATATCGTCTACTCGCTGAAGCGACAGGGGCGTACCTTGTACGGTTTCGGCGGCTAAGCTTGTTTCGGAGTACTTAGAGTAGCTGGCAAGTGGCGAAGTTTGTCTTGTGGAAATGATACAATATATTCGTTAATAACAAAACAGTTTAAATATTTTTGGGAACGTATGTTGCACGATTATTAACTGCTGCAAAAAAGCATTTAAGGCTTCACTCGAAGCCA